>JAVCKZ010056168.1:0-16488 GCA_034780755.1 Lepetodrilus elevatus | reverse complement strand
AAACCTGCGAGCACCGGCTGGTACTGACAAGACCAAGGATGATAACTGCATTGCCACTCTACAGTCAGTGCATCCTAACAATATCGCGTCAGAAAGGTAACTTTCGAGAACATTGATGAACATTCTACCACTGGGCTACATCCCGCCCCAGCTCGTTGCCTCAAAGCAGGCTCATTACCTCCAGACAGGCTCGTTACCTCCAGACAGGCTCGTTACCTCCAGACAGACTCATTACCTCCAGACTACCACGTGCTTACCATACATGGCAGATATTATTTAAGTCAATTCTCAATATAAAGAAAGTATTTTTGACAGGAAATCGGCTAGAATGACCAATTCAGGTCAGGGATTGAAAGATGACCTCCGTACTGTAAATAATTAACGACACAGTATCTGTCCCGGATAAACCTTGACCGATCTGGACTCAATAATTAACAACCTGTATCTGGGGGGGGCGATGTTAAGTGCGTAACATCCGTTGGATTGGGGTGGCGTAAAACAACAACCCTTTGTGTCCCAAATTTGGGGATAAAATGTAATTTGTCCAAAATCTCAATGTACCCGATTATCAGCTCTCAGTGAAATTATGGGGGGTGTTAATGGATAATTTATTGGTCAGGAATCTGAGATGACATTAATGTGTCACATCTCACTATCTGCCAGGAATATACACGGACTAATCCAATATACATACCTATGTTGGAATTTTATTAATATTGACAAATTTACCCTATCTCTCTTACTCTTTAAACAATTCTATTTGCATGGCTAGAGTTTAACTTTTTTACACAAATTCAGACATAAAAAAATATAATCTAGTCTAGTAAAATACATAATTCATTTGACTTGCCTAGACAGAAAACTGGGTCAATGATACATAAGGATAAATGTGAACAAAAGTAACCTGATCCGTCGGTTGATTCCAAAGATACGAAACCTGAAATCTACCATCTGATTGTACTGCAGAAATACTACACAGGCGACTAGACAGGTTATAACCAGGTAAATGTTGACTGAAAATAGTTCAATCAAAAAGAATATATCATTTATTTATCTGGAATTTGTGAGAAATGGAAATATGTTGAGTTAATTGAAATACTTCTTATTCTAAGTTTCATAATAAATTGTGTTATTTGAGTCTCTAATATCTATAATATTAATTGAGTTATTTGAGTCCTGTTAAATCTTAAAACATCCTTGAAATGCTATCAGATTATTCTGAAAAATACAAATAACAAATCAAACAAAAAGAAGAAAAACATTATTATTTTTAGTTTTAAGAGCATTTTGATAATATTGCAAGCTGTGAGATTCTGGCAGGACATCTCTAACGCTGACCTCTAACGCTGACACCAGACCAGAGGCGAGTTCAAACTCGGAACCTTTGGCTCAGAGGTCCTACAATCTACCACTGCACTATGTTTAGAAGATAACTTCAGAATGAGTAGATAAATATATGGTGATTTCAGAACGTGTGTAGCTATGTATATGGTGTTTGGTTCATTCATACTATTACAAGATAATAAAAATGTCCAATGGTGCATCAATACTGTGATCAGTCTGGAGCTTATGCAAGTGACAGGCAGGACGTTTATAAAACATTCTCATACATGCAGGACATTTCTCAGACAGACAGGACATTTCTCAGACATATCGGACATTTCTCAGACATATCGGACATTTCTCAGACATTTCTCAGACAGATAGGACATTTCACAGACAGTCAGACAGGACATTTATCAAACAGGCAGGACGTTTTCAGACATATAGGACATTTCTTAGATATACAGGACATTTATCTGATATTTGACATTTTTCAGACTTTCATGATATTTATCAGACAATCAGGCCATTCACCAGACAACCATTAAACTCTGTGTACTGTCCTGAACACGACAAGAACCCCCGACAAGAACTCCATCGCACAGACAGACAAGTCAACGCACGGGAGGTCACGTGACTTTCCAATCAGACAATCAAATTAATCATAGAGTCGGTGGGATTAAATCAACTAAACCATCCAGACGCATCTGAGGATAAAACAATTAAACCGATGATAGCATCCGCCTTGAATAAGACAATCCAAACAGGGAAATTGACTCAAGGAAAATGACATTACCAGTGGCGAGATGACCCCCCTAGGAAATGAGATTATGAGTGGTGAGACGGTCCCTTATTAATTGGGAGGAGGATCTCCTCTACAACTGTGTTTGTATCTGGGCCGCGCTTCTCCAGTGTATCCTCCAGTATATCGTGAATGTCGGTTGATTGATGTATGGTCAGCGTCGCCGAAGAAAGACGTCTACTTTAGTAAAAAAAATATCTTTCATATACATAATGGACAAGTGAATAAAAAAACCAGCACTGTAAACTTAAGACATTTTAGCCGTATCAAATATCACCTGGCGTTTGTCATCTTCAATTTATTTCAAAATGGCCGCCTCTATAATTAACTGTAAATACGATTTAGCTGGAATAGTTTTGATTATGGATAGTTGGGATTTTTTTTGGTTGGCGATCAGATGTAAATAGTACACCACGGCGGCTTGGGAGTATAGTGAGCTCGTGTAACCAACAGTTTACGCAAATTAATTCACATCACAAGATCTTTAACGTCTTTGATGTTTTAGTCGGGAATCGTGTTCAGATTTTATGGCTTTAATTGGAGAAGCTGTATTTTGAAGGAATGCATTTGAAAATGTCGGGAGACATCTCGCCGTTGCATTTTATTTCAAATCTAAGCAATTCTTTAATGTCAAGCAAGGTGAATCATATTCTTTTCTCTCATTTCCTCGCCATAAAAACACGATGTATTTATGTCCGGTTTATGTAATTGCTGAGATTGCTGTCTTCAGAACTGAAAGTCCTCAGAACAAGATGGCCGCCACGGACGTCGCTACAGTATAGGTAAAGATAACGACGCAATCTTCAAGCTCTGTGTAATACTCGAACAGTGCGAGGAATATATGAATGTGATAACTGTCAATAGGGGGCGCTGTGAGCACACCGGCTAGCCAGACCCGACGTGGACGTAGCACTTCGTCAATAGCCTCGATTTCCCCGATGTATTTCCGATCGGCCAGGAGATGGCCACACACACGAGATGGAGCGACTGGAGAATGGATATTGATCCACTATTATAACATTGATCTGTGGGTCATTGGTCCGCCACCGCCCGGGGCAGCCACGATTCCGCCGCGATTCCGTCTGCTTAACAGACATGTCCAACAAAGCAATATCTGCTGGGCGCTCTGCGACCCGCCCGAGTCCCACGGAAGACAAGCTCGTGTAAAGATCATTTCAATTGGAAAATTAATTCATCTCTGGCGATCTTCGAGTACACTAAGATTGAAATATCTCCAGAATCGACGTCCCACCATGCAATACATGACACGTAATACAAAGAGTAAATAGATATCCGCTCCGTGTTTCCACTTCCTGTACAAGTCTGCCCTGCTATGGCAGCGCCATCTACCAACGGAACTGGAATATTGCATCGTCGCAGCAGAAAATCAGGCTATTTTCTGCCCAACTGGTTTACTCATTGAAAGATTGCACAATGAATGTGTAGCATATGTATACCGTCTACCTACACGCGTTGTGGCTTTCTGTGTCTGTCAATCATAACTCGTCTCACATTTTGTAGTTTTCTAATGCAAAAATGCTGAAAATTTCAATACTCTATTCCTATCTATAGCTTATGTCTATAGCAGTATTCTATTCTCTAGCAGTATTCTATACTCTATTCCTATAATCTGTGTTTGTAGATATTCAAGTATTCTATATATTGATATCCTACATCTGGTATTCTGAATTCTATTCATGTAGCTTGTCTGTCTGTATATATTAAAGCAATCTATACTCTATTTTTCCTGTAGCTTGTCTGTGTATGTTACAGTATTGTACAGCCTATCCCACACCCGTGTCCCCTGTTCTATATTCCGACACCCCGTGTTCTGATTGCCTATTCTGCGAGTCGGTCTGGAGAGGACGCCACTAGACGGCATCAGGTACGGCCACTCAGGCCAATTCCAAAGCCAAATTGCCGCGTCTAGACGGGGCATCTCGGGGGTTATTGCACAAACGTGCGAGGACGCGTGAGGACGTGTGAGGACATCACTGCACGGGACATAAGAGCCGTCCTGATGGGTAGACCGAGACTCGCGGTAACATTGCATTATCGTGTCCCGAGTCCAACCCGTCAACTTCCTGAAGGCCTGCGTAAATAAAACCGTTCAACTCGACGGGGTCAGTACGTCACGGGTCCCAACAATGGGCTGCATACACCCCAGGGAGTTGAGCTGGCAGTGCGCGCATTGCAATAACTTGGAAAGTGGTACATGAAGGACCTGACGGTCATAAACTACCTTCTTCACTCGTTATTTAACTTTTATGTCTGGTTCTACTTGAGCGTGGTGGAAATGGCTTCGTCTGCTACAGATGGCGATACAGTCAACCGATCAAACTGCAGCAATACAGCACCACTATTTAAGCCAGGCCGTTGAAATATACTCAGAGGTTTCAAACTGAGCGCACCCAATTCTCGCTCGATCAGACTGGGTTAATGGCTCATGAGCTTCTCAATCGCTGGCTCCGCGACAACCAGGAAGGGAGGAGGATTTCAACAGAGGAGAAAATACATTATCATTCGTCTTTGTCCCGTCACTTCCGGCAATATGAGCGGGCGGCCATTACTGGACAACGATCTCGGCTATCCGGACGTCTGACCGCCACAATGTCTCGGCAGAAAGTGGCTCGTAACAACGCAGCGGTGGAAACATGATTTACGTCAGAACAATCGCTGTCAGACTTCGTCCAAACGCCCGACACGAAGTCGTCGTCATATTTCTTAAAATACGATCGCAACGTCTGGAGAAGTCTGTTGATGTTGAATTAACCTTCTTTGCACTACGGGCAACCAAAGGTGCCAAACAGGGCAGTGCTCGTGTCTGATCCAGCAGAACGAGGGGTTAATTAAGAGATAAAGACGTAAAGGGTTAACACTGACTCGTCTTCATTGGTCAATAACACGCACGCAGATAAATGAATATGGTAGCAAGTAAAATGACAATGAATCAACGTGGGAGTAGTTGAAGAATATCTTCTCGCACATTTTACTATTTTCCATTACAAGCAAAGCCCACAGAGAAGTGCCCTGTCTAGCAATAACCGAGAAACACGGAAATATACAAGAATATATCAGATTCGTGAAATGATGTATTGTAAAACAAACGTAGTTGCTATTTGTCGCCGGCGATGCTAGGAAGCCTAAAGCTATCAAGTCGATACTTGGTCATATTCCCTTCTAGAACGTGCCCAGACAACTCTCCACGAAGAACATGTTCTATAGAGATTGCTTTGACGGCCGTTTTCCCATCCAGTTTTATTCCCCGAGATATGATTGAACTTGTGCCTGTGGTGTCCACATCTATCATTGACCAATGAATATTAGTTACCATAAATGGTGTAGAGTGTGGGGTTCAGTGTATATTCGCAGATGCTAGCGGGGACACAACTGGCTGTACCGCCACACTAGGCCGCGTACTGTCAGCATTATCATATATATGATTTGATTAAGTGAATTGGCATCGCGGCTTAATTATTCTCTGATCCGTTGCGGTGGATTACGCCAGTAAGGCCAGCGGGGAAATCATTTTGCTAAAAAAGTGTCTGGGACTCGAATCAATCTTTTTGGTAATACAATCACGCTCACTGTCGTCTAGCGTTGACTACCATCGGAATAATCCCATTCTTCAGACCTCTCAATCACCCGCAGCGGAAAACTGTGACAAAATATACTTATCAGAATAATAACTAGTTATGTACTAGAACTCTCTCTCTCTCTCTCTCTCTCTCCTATCTCTTTCTAACTCTCTCCCCTAAGCTCTCTTAATCTCTCTCTATATATATATATTTCTCTAGATTTCTCTCTCTCTCCCCTAAGCTCTCTTAATCTCTCTATATATATATCTCTCTCTAGATTTCTCTCTCTCTCCCCTAAGCTCTCTTAATCTCTCTATATACATATATCTCTAGATTTCTCTCTCTCTCCCCTAAGCTCTCTTAATCTCTCTCTATATATCTCTCTCTCTCCCCCCTAAGCTCTCTATATATCTATCTCTCTAGATTTCTCTCTCTCCCATAAGCTCTATTAATCTCTCTAATGCTCTCAAACTCTCTCGTGCTCTCAATCGCGCTCTAATTTTCTGTTCTCTCTTAATCTCTGTAATACTCTCAAGCTTTCTCTCTCTCTCAAATGCTCTCAATATCGCTCTAAATTTGTCTCTCTCCCCTAAGCTTTCTTAATCTTGCTAATGCTCTCAAGCTCTCTCTCTCTCTCTAAACATATCTCTCATTCTACTTATATGAAGAAAGCAATTTCAATTTATTTTGCAACTTACTTTTTATCATTGAGTATTGAATCTTGGATGAAGAAGTGTATGTGAAATCCCTTTCTCGCAACTCACTTTTTCTACCAATATATTCTGTGTACTGTTTTGAATATTGTATTTGAGTGCTGAATCGATTTCAATATACAAGTATTGTTGTGTGTGTAAGTAATGTACTTGAGTACTGCATCAAGTACTGTATTTAAGTACTTGACATAGTACTACATTGAAGATATCATAACTGTTACCTGTGCACTAAATAACATAAGAAAAGATAAGAAACATAAGAAAAAATACATTAGACTAAAATAATTAAATACTGGTACTAAAAAATAATATAAGAATAATACTTTATCACTAGGCCATAGATGGGGCATTTAAGTTAATGTTTGACCTATCTAGTGATAGTAAAATGTTAATGTGTTTTGTAAATTGTTTATTAGTTGACTTACTATCAGTACCAGTGGGTCTTGGGGGCAAGTTTACCATCTAATCTATGACAAGTGTCTGGAGTATGACATCGGGAAGTCATTCAGAGCAGCAATTTGGATTTCGCAACCTCATAAAGTCTGACTTTTATTAGCATAATTATACAGTTTAATATACGGGAGAAACCCCGTAATGAAAATCAGATAGCATATCAACGACTGCTGCACAAGTACTTTGGAAATTCAGAAAATCTGGAGTTAATCGGCAGCGGAATAATTGATTATTGTCGTCATTTACCGGAGCACAGTCGGCAATCAAGAAGTCGCCAGCCTCGTAGCATTCTCATTACCCCGCGGTCGCCGTGACGATGTCTGCGTCCACGTCTGCGACAACCATACCCCGCGTAAAATCAATCTGCAAATTGATAGATCGACGGCCACGCAAGTAGTCGAGCAGGACACAGAAATGTTTTTTCAATTCAATTTCTGACCCTGACATAAAAAACCTATCTTTATCGGAATAATTGTTCTGGGATTGTTGCATACGAAAAACGATAAACATCAAAGCCATCGGATCCCCCTGCGTCGACTCACCGGGCTCAGACGATCGGGAAATCAAACGAGAAAAAGAAAATGTCTAGCCAGCATGAAATGACCGTAAAACCGGTGTGCTGTACAAACACATATTGTTCTGCGTCGCAGAGCTGAGCAGCTGCAATCGGGAACCAGTCTAGCCTCTCGATCACTCGCATTAAGTTAATATAGCGACAGCCTCAGAGATCGACATCAAACACAGTTACCCGTGTACGGAAGATTTCAACTTTTGCTTGGCGAGGTTTACAAAGCAGTGAATTACACGTACTCGAGACAATTCAGAGATGCACTCAAACTATTTCCAGAAATCCTGAACGCAATCAAATAATTTCCTATTGGGAGATCATTACAGCAACAACTGTGGAGTTAGAGACGGAGCAAAACTCATCGATTCCGTTCAGTTCCGCGTAGATTGATGCTTACATGAAAAACATAAATGATAAAGCGGCCAATAGGACAAGTAAATAAAACACGGCAATAAAACAAAGATGCAATATGTACCATTTTTAATAAGAATTCAGTCAGACTATACCAAAGTAATTAAAATGTTGATCATCTCCTTAACCAATGAAATACTCAGAATTAACTGTCTAGGTCGTTGCTATTAGGGGAATCTTTAGATATCTAATTGACAAATGGTACGTGTCTCCAAAATGAAGTGAAAAATATTTAACGATTGTATGCCTTTGGCTATAATGTTTAGTGGTTTAGACAAGACGAAACAAAATTTAACTATTGCTTTCACTATTATATATCTGTTAATACTTGGTGTGAATATACATGTGAATGTATTGCATATGTTTGATGCTACTTGTCCTAGCTGGCTAGTGAACACCTTCTGATGCTACTTGTCCTAGCGATCCTGGGTTCGAGCCTAGTAGCTCATGCCATCTTGTAGCACTTTGGAGCAAAGTGTTTAAGATGCACCCTGCTCAAGTCCACCCAGCTGTGAACTGATACCCGGAATGATAAGGACAGGGTATCTCCGAACGCGCAATCCTGCGTCCCATACGCAAACATTGCAAGTTTGGACACACTTTATTAATCAAAATTGTTGATACGTCCCCGGGACTCTCAAAAATTGAAACCTAAGTGGAACCCTGTAAGGAATTGAGAATGTAAAACCTTCTAGCGAATTAACTGGCAGCTTGGGTTGTATACTCCCCAGGGAGTTGAGAAGGTGATATGAGTGCATAGATCCGTTGACCGGGGTCGTACTGTAGGACTATGAGCATACTTTTGAGAATGGATTTGATTAAATATAAATGTGCAATGTAAATTATTATTATTATTATTATTATCATTATTATTATCTATTTATTTATTTATTTATTTACATGACACCCAGACTTCAACTGTCAAAATCTGAAATTGTAAATTGGAACACTAGCATAGGTCGTAATAATTCTAACGGCTGAAGCAGTACCACAGTGAGACTAGGCGCAATTGAATGGACGCTTTACGGTAACGGAAACATCACAGTACGATAAAGTTACCAAGTACCACAATGGGGAAATATTTATAGTTTTCTGATCATTCCACGACTAGACGATGTTTTCAGATACGCACAGACGCAGCGTGTTCCAATTACGGCAAGTGGGAGGGTCAACACTCCAGACCCAATTAAGTCATGTTGGATTTTTATAATGAACTCGGACAAAACCCCGTTTCCCAGTTATAGTACAATATATATCTGTCTACACCAGACCGATACTGAATGATAAAACTACAGATGAAAGTCGGAACCAAAAGGAGCCGATGGGGACGGGAGGGATATGCCAGGGGTAGGGGGAGGGGGGAAGGGGAGGAGGAGGAGGAGGAGGAGGAGAGGGTACAATGACAAAATTTCAAATCAGGTTCCTCTGCATCCTTAAGGCACAGACTTTGTGACTGTTCTTTCATACTCCACGTCTACAACTCTAGGCAATACCCCACAAATTGGACCCGTTTCTCAGATACATACATGACGGACCCAAATCTCCCAGACACATGCATTACAAGTTGGACCCAATTCTCAGACGTACAAAAAGATTGGCCCAGTCCTCGAAGCCTATTAGGATGAGTTTTGTCTTGCTGGGAGATACATTCACAAATCTTACGTATGTGATCAATTCATAAAGTCTGACCCGTTCATAAAGTCGGACCTTATCATAAAGTCGGACCCGAGCGTTCAGTGCACTTTATCATAGCTGGGAGGTGAACGTGTTAAGACAAAAGCAATTACAAACACGGCTATTATCTCCCTTTACAGTGGAACTCTCGCGTGTCTAGACCGGTCATTATCTACGCCTTGTTGTTCTGCACTACCGGTAGCCATTAACCCTCTCTGATTGCACTACAACCAATCACGCGGGATGCCGCGCCCTATCAAAGGGAGGCGATCAGGTCAAGACGTAAAGTACGTATTAAAACAATTGTACACTCTCTTTGGATAAATGGCCGATTTGACAGCGAAAAAAAAAAGCTTTTAGGTCCAGTCATATAATCACGGTATTTCACATTTAGATTCGGAAATTTACATAAACCCTTCTCTACTGAATAGCTTTTAACACTTTCCACATCAAGGTCTCCCAATGGCTTTACGGAAAAACATACACTGATGCAAAAAATGTTTCTGACTGGAATAATTGAGAAAAAGAGATAAAAGTGTTTTTTTTGGTCATTTGGATGTTATAAATACTTAGAAAAGTAGTTTCCTAATGGTTTCCTACCCACATTAGGACGACCTTTAATAACATTTAAAAAAGGAAGCAATTACAGGTAGAATTGAAATCAAAAAGGATTTGCAAATAAAATAGAAAATTGGATTAAGGTAGATAAATAAACCGTAGAGAAGGGAGACAACTGCTAAAGGTACATACCTGTCTTGGTGAACTGGTATACCGATTTCTCTTCCGTAGGTGGGCACATTCTCACATCTGAAAACATACAAAATTAAAATGAGCACATTTGAAAGAATCGTGTAAAATCACACCGAATCTACAATACTATCGACATTGATGCTTTCTTGAATGAACTATTTATTTTATTATTTTTAATTTGGGTTTAGAGCCACTTTCAAGATTCTTTCACTATTATCACGGCTTGTCAGTTCAGGGCAGTAATAAACCCGCAACATCCGTAGCAGTGAATGTTGCAGTAAACCTGCAAGCACCATCTGGTACTGACAGACCAAGGATGATAACTACATTGCCATGCATACAGACAGCATATCCATACTAGTGATATACGTCCCAGAGTTGTGTTTCACTCTCATAGCGATGGTGAATACCGGCGATATTCCACGTCAGGGTTGCTTTATCAGAGTGGCACATAGGTGGCATTGCGTAGATGTACACGTCATGTCAGTGCCAGGGAGGAAACGTGACACATGAAACATGAAGCATGCAGACAATGGGGGAAACTGATACAAACTAGACGCACAAACCATATAATCACGAAATAATATATCAGTCTTCGTATACATGTATTCGCATTTGAATGTCAAAGATTACTACTTGATATCAATGTAAAAGGATATTGCCTTCACGAGGGAATATTTTCAAGTAGGTAAGACTGGTTGATAGATTTTTTTTTAATTGTTTAAAAGTTCGTTAAATGAAAACAAATATTTTAAAGCTTGGTGTAGTTCTAGTACTGTAATTTTATAATGGAGAATGCATATTAGAAATGTGCACATAGAAAGAAAAGAAAAAACAGGATTATTTATTGACTACATTTCTACAAATTTCATATAATAATTTTCAGGAAAACAGTAAAAAAGAAACAGGATTTTTTTATTGACTGGATTTTTACAAATTTCAATGTCATAATTTTCAGGAAAACAAAATATATAAACACCGATTGAAAATCTTAAATATTACACTTGTATTTGATATACAGTATGTCGAATGCAATGTTTGAGAAAAATGTATAGTCAATTTTGTAATGGTTTGCTTATGGAGGGAACAGAGCGTGCAATAACTCTGGTCCATGTACTTAGCGCACCCGTCCCAACTATCAGCACCCTCCGCGCCCACAATACCCCTTGTTAACCTCCTTCATCCTAGTAGCACTCAAAGTTGCCCTGCCGAGCGTGGGAAGGAGAAGGGGGAAGGAGTGGGGGGTTAATCTGCCACAGCTATAAAGTCCGCCGTTAGACCATCAACGCCACTCACTCATCACCTCAGAATGACTTCTATCCACAAAACCCAAGTCACCAGCATCAAGAAATGTTTCCAACTAATTATATTTTATCTGGCGTACACAAGCGCGCGGACGGTTGGATGACGACTTCTAAGTATTGTCACAGCTTGACTGCAGGACGCTCCGTCCAGGGGGGGAGGAGAGAGGAGGGGGGGGGGGGATATCTCCTCATGACAAAATAACATTATGTGCAATGAGTGGAAACAACGCGAAATATCCATTTGTGAGATTAATACAATATCTGCCATTAATATTTTGCCGAGATGAAATGGGGCAAACATATCGTGCACAGACAGGCTATTCATTATAGGTAATTCCCTGTCTCAGACTCGCGGATTGCCCCGGCGTCCGGCCATTCTCGTATATCTATAGATAATGGATGACATATAAATCTGTCGCTAATAGTTACGCACCAGTAGTAGTCGTATCCAATATATTCACCAGTATCCTCATGAGCTGCGTGTTTACGTACCGTCCTCATCTTTCAGATATATGTACTAATGTTAGATTGCGTGTACGTCTCACACGGGTCAGACTCGCGGAATATTAACATTTCCTAACTTCACCGGTTCTAGACAGTTTTACCTGTTCTAAACAGTCTTAGTCATTCTATCTAAACTTTACCCTTCTATCTAAATAGCTTCACCTTTTCTAGACAGTTTTACCCATTCTATACATTTTCTTTTATCCATTATATAGTTTTATCAATTTTCTTTTATCCATTAAATAGTTTTATCCATTTTAGACAGTTTTACCCATGATTCTAGAGTTCTGTCATTCGTAATCTTTCTGTTCTCCCCATCTTTTCTTTCCCTACTTGGAGTGCTTTTCATTTAAGTTGTAATAACATGTAACCTATCCATTTCATCTTGAATAAAACATGTTTAAACTAAATTAGAGTTCTACCTGTTCTTTTTCACCCATTACAGATAGTTTTACCTGCTCCAGATAGTGTCAGATTACGATGTGTCGTCTTCATCCTTGCAGAAATCAAATTGAGACGACGTAACAACGAGAATCAACAGACTGTTGCCATGCTGTTATTGAGGACAAAACGGCCACCCCCTAGATTATAGTCATAACAATTTAATAACAGGGGACAGACTTCAATAAATCACCAACATTGAACGTGCACGACCTTTGCAATATCGGCTGTTTCACGCCAGGGTAGCTACAGAGAACTCCGCTAATTCTGACTACCCGTAGGTGTCCAATGAACACGGCAGAGTTTCAAGGAACACAACGGGTGTTCCTACATAGCCAAACTGAGGCAGAGACTGACTTTCTGAT
The DNA here is from genome assembly GCA_034780755.1 of Lepetodrilus elevatus. Classification (NCBI taxonomy): domain Eukaryota; kingdom Metazoa; phylum Mollusca; class Gastropoda; order Lepetellida; family Lepetodrilidae; genus Lepetodrilus; species Lepetodrilus elevatus. The sequence goes on along the minus strand of JAVCKZ010056168.1, from coordinate 3,602 downwards.
CTTCTAATTAACGCAGTAAGTCTGACGACCCTATTAGCGCAGTCCAGACTGTACAGAAGCTCCTCACAGGGTCGGCTGCGAAGAGCTCCGTACACTGTCATCAAATATGACGAGACCAGCTGCACTATTCTGAAGATGCTTCGACAATTTCCAACAATTTTATAGTCGCTTCGAACATAGAACGACCATTCACGCTCAGTGTGGGTTACAAGGCGGACATTTTGTCGACACAGAATTGCAAGGTTCAAAGGGAGATAAGCGACCGAAGTAGGTAGAGTCGTATAACCAGACACATAGATGACAGTTGTCATTAATAGTGTATAATGACAAGAGCGCCCCAGATAAAAAAAGGTTAAAACTGACTAGACAGATTAGCGATTACTAGTTTTATGACTTTTTAATGTGTTAAATGGAAATCGAGTCTGCAGCATACACTGTATACCATCAACGTCACCCGAACAATGTCACCCGAACACAGACATGTCTAGCTGTAAACCAAATAAATAAATGAACAGTGTTGGAATTATTCGTGGAATTATCTGCGGAACAAGATCTGTCTTCAGGGGTTGGAAATAGATCGCGACTTTCACAAATTGACTACGAGGTGTATAAAACAGAATAGAGTGTTCGACCCTAATTTACTGGACTATTTCATCCTAATTTGTTGGAATGACTGATTCTAATTTGTTGGATTTCTTTTTATCCTAATAAGACTATTTTATCCTAATTAGTGGGACTGTTTGATCCTAATAGGTACCGTTTGATCCTAATTTGTTTAACTATTTGTTAGACCGTTTCTAATGTGTTGGTTTATTTTATCTGTATTTCTTTCAACTATTTTATCCTAATTTGTTGGACTGTTCCTAATTTTGTTGAACTATTTGACCCTAATTTCTTTAACTAATTGATCGTAATTTTCTGGTCTGTTTCTTCTGACCAACAGTTGTTGTGACATCGGTCTCGGTCACAAGTGAATCCCTCCCTCCCTCCTCCTCCAGACACCCGCACATCAATGATCATCGTCAGTGCCATATTACAATGCAATGGTCGAAATAGCCTTGAGTGACCAATACATAGCCTTGAGTGACCAATACATAGTGATGAGTGACCAATACATATAGCTCGAGCGACCAATACATCCACAATCTATCTAAATCATATTTCCAGTTACGAGAACAGGGAGACAATGTGAGCCGTGAAGCCCCTCCCTAACATATGATGCATACAATTTAGTTATTCCACTTGTAAATCTGTATATTGGTCAATGGGGTTTTCGCATCGGTTAAGCTGTATTTAAGCTTTGCCGTCTGAGTGGCCCCACGATACACTCGTTAATCTGCCGGTCGGAATCAGCCAGCGGCCATTTTACATCCAGTAGACATTGGGTCCACACTGGTCTCGCCTACTTAACCGTGCAGAATGAACCCCCCCCCCCTCCCCTAGCCTCCCTCCTTCCAAACCCAGACTGCTATACATAAGAGTGAGAACAGGTCTCTTTAATTTTCTATACACAACATGGTTGTCTCCCTTCTCGCGAAAATCGCTTTATCCCTGGTCTGGACTTGGAGAAAATGACTTTGGTAACTGGCTTCACATGGCGGGGAGGCCGGCTTCTTGACAATTACCCAGCAATGCAATCGAATCTGATACACAATAGCCGAAGAAAACGGACTGAGACGCAACGTGAAGGTTCTGATGGAGGCCCCGGCGTCTGGTAGCAACGTGTTACCTGGTTACGGACCCAGCCGGTCCCTGAGGGATGCCGCAGACTTAGGGCATTATCTGGACATGGGCGGGGATTTCTACACATGATGGCATTCAAGCAGATTGGAGCAAGAAGCAGACAGCGCTGGACAGAGATCGTAGACAGCTGGACACAGATTGTATAAGAGTGTAAGAGTTTCCTGTAGACCAGGGCTACCGACATAATCAAATAACATCCATATCCAGAGATCGCCCCGCATAATCCCATTAGTCCTGTTATGCCACCCAACAATGATGTCTGCCGCCTCAGTCCTCAATCCATATCTTTTTCACAATGTCCTTTCTGTAAGTTTCTCGTATTGCTTCTGATCAGAGGACCAGAATATGTATTGACTTGTCTCACGGTCGGGAGTCAACAGTGGGCGTGTGGTGTGATGTGGTGTGATGTGATGTGGTGTGGTGTGATGTGGTGTGATGTAGTGTGATGTGATGTGCTTTGGTGTGATGTGATGTGGTGTGATGTGCTTTAGTGTGGTGTGATATATTGAATGATATGGATGATGGAGTGGAGTGTGGTGTGATGTGATATGGTGTGATATTATGTGGTGTGGTGTGGTATTATGTTGAGTTGTATGGTATTGTGTGCGCTGGTATGATGCAATGTGATGCAGTGTGATGGAATGTGATACAGTATGCTATGATGTGGTATGCTATGATGTGGTATGCTATAATGTGGTATGCTATGATGTGGTATGCTATGATACGGTATGGTATGATGTGGTATGCTATGATGTGGTATGCAATGATACGGTATGCTATGATGTGGTATGCTATGATGTGGTATGCTATGATGTGGTATGCTATGATACAGTATGCTATGATGTGGTATGCTATGATGTGGTATGCTATGATGTGGTATGTGTGGTGATGTGGAATTATATGGTGCGCGTGGATATAGTTCAAAATTGTGTTATGCAGTATATGGTATGAAGTGGCTTGGTGTCCAGTGCAGTGTATAACATGGTGTGATGTCATGTTGCATGTGATATGATAATTATGTTGTTTGTTTGCTTTTTATGATGGAATGCAATGTCATATGGTCTTTGGGATGTGATGTTGTGTCATGGTATGTAATGTGGTGTGGTGTGGTGTGGTGTGGTGTGGTGTGGTGTGGTGTGACATGGTATAATGTGGTGTGAAGTGGTGTGAAGTGGGGTGAACCGAGAAGTTTTGAGGTGGGGAAATACATGAGCGATAAATCTAGGAAGAATTCTCCATGATGACAAAATGCTGTTAGACAACAAACGAGATGAAATTAATCCACGTACAAAAGCATCAGCACTTACAAACTCTAATTCTCTGGGGACAAACAATCCATAACTCCCTTACAACCTGTCAGTTGTTGTCAACGTCCCCACGAAGGTTTCCAACGTCCCCAGGAAGGTTTCAACTGTTAGATCTCCGTCACATCAGACTGTAGGGACAGCGTACAACATGCTTCCCTGGATACAGCTTGGTGTTGTCCGTACAACATGGTTCCCTGGATACAGCTTGGTGTTGTCCGTCATCATATATTGTGGAGTCAACGACTTATATTTTACTTTCATTTTTTATTTTTTATTTTTTATTTTTTATTTTTTATTTTTTTTATTTTAGTTTTATTTTAGTTGTCCACAGTATAGGAGAGATCTGTTCATGTTGGGACGACAACCCATAAAAACCATGCGTTACTAAGCTGTACATGATGCTGTAAGGCAATCAAAGTTTTACGTGGACTTTGTGATATGAGTTGTTAGGTAATCACTTTTATAGTATTAGTGTATAGTAGAGCTGCAACGATTCACTCACGTATTCGGTGCACCGAATATAGACCATTGACGAATCGCATTCGTTATTCG
>JAVCKZ010056157.1:0-16488 GCA_034780755.1 Lepetodrilus elevatus | reverse complement strand
CAGTAAACCTGCGAGCACCGGCTGGTACTGACAAGACCAAGGATGATAACTGCATTGCCACTCTACAGTCAGTGCATGCTATCAATATCGCGTCAGAAAGGTAACTTTCGCGAACATTGATACCGGGCCCCCTGGGCAGGATTTGAACCTGGAACCTTTGGCTCCGAAGTCCAACACTCTACCACTGCGCTACATACCGCCCCTCACCTTGTATATTTAGCGCAATGGATGTTGCTGTGTTCTTCTAGTCAAGCCGTACGGTGATATGCGTTTCAAATTAACATTTTTAAAAAAAATAAAAAATAAAAAAATGAAAATTATTGGGTGTGCCATGGCACACCTGGCACACCCGCTTCCGACGGCCTTGATAAAGCTTTCAACTGTGGTGTGCTTGACAAATCTCCACTGTAACCCCACAATAGACAACCTGAATATGGTCCGTATGTGTTTGCAGGATTTGCTTCATTTTAAAATATCATGCAAGGGGGACATAACTCTAATATTTGCTCGCAGATGCCTTCTTAGATTAGTTGATGCATCAAAGACAAGATAAATAGCGGAACGATCCCATTATTCATATAAAATATTAACATGTTGATAACTATTGAGTACTGGGAACTAAGTACATCAGTAAATAACAACTTTTGGGTGGATTATTCAAGCGCAATTGGACTCAAATAGAAATTTGTTTGTCCATTATACAGGTCTATCAACTGTGATATTATGCCTTTAAAACTTACTGGCCCAATGATAAACTTGCAGCGTCTTTAATGGCAGCTTGGGTTGTATACTCCCCAGGGAGTTGAGAAAGAATTGAGTGCACAGATCCATTAACCTTTGCAATAATGTAGTATTATGAGCATAATTTTGAGCGTGGATTCGGCACAATATTAATGTTCTTTTGTAGTGAAATGATGGTAAAGCGTAATATGATAGTGTAATATGGTAAAGCACAGTTTTGACCTGCACTAGTAGCATTCAACCCTCTCTCAGCTGAATTAGGAATATTTGGTTACTTCCAGCATGAAGAGAGTTGACACATAATTAGGTGGACATGAGTTTTAACATACATTTTATACTGGTGGATTCTCAGAGGACCAATGAAATAAACTGGTGGATTCTCAGAGGACCAATGAAATAAACTGGTGGATTCTCAGATGACCAATGAAATAAACTGGTGGATTCTCAGAGGACCAATGAAATAAACTGGTGTATTCTCAGAGGACCAATGAAATAAAATAGACACAGAAAATTAGTCATGAATGTTTATTCTGGGACAAACAAAAGATTTGCATCGTAACACGGTCTGATATTAAGTTGATATACATTTTACCTACTTGTATCATAGTACAATATATAAGATAATATGTCAGTAACTTGCCATCTCTCCTGATCGTGTTGCGTCTACCAGTCATACTGTATACGGAAAACTGTCATGCTTTTGTCACTAAACACGCCACAGCAAAGGTCAAGTCTGGTTTTTGGGATTTTTCTACATTCACGGTTCAATAGAGAGAGAAGGCATGGGCAGCCTGGTAAGGGCGTTAACCCTCCCCTTGCTGGATTTAGGGACAGACATGGCATCGCCAATTGCCTCCAGCATGGAGAGGGTTAAAACACTTCCACAGCTGGGTGTCAAGAACGAAAACTCTTTCAAATTTACTGGAGTCTCGTATCATTGAGTGCGACAATCCATCGACATCACCAGAATTTGAGGAACTGTTCAATGTTGACCTACGGTATATTACTTAACCCTCTCCCTGCTGGATTAACCCTCTCCCTGCTGAAGGCAACTTAACTTGCCCGATCACATGCAGAAATAGAACACCTTGATTTTATTCAGCAGTGAGAAGGTTAAGCACGGTCAATGCTCTTTATGGCATCTCCGGTTGCCTCCAGCACGGAGAGGGTTAATCACCATTCCTGGTACAAAACGAGGAAACTCTTAAGGCAATCCCTATATCTCCAAGCTTAGCAATGGCATAGTCTATGGCTATCGTCAGAGATAAGGTCAGCTACCTTAGAGATACATGGTTTTGTACAGGAAATGCAAGTTACGCATGTTTTTATTGCTAGCGGAAAATCAACATACATACATGTACCTGTATTAATTAATTTTGTTATCGGGTACTCGAATATCAAATAGTTTCAAACTTCAGAATCGACTCAAAGGGTCACTATTACTGAATTTCAACACTGAGATTCATGAATGTGTAAACAAGTACTAGTATTACATATATGACGATGTTTTTGTATAAGCAATGCTGTGTACATGACTTATGTTTTTGTATAAGAAATACATTACTTATCACAGAAATTCAAACATTAATATTTTGTTAGAGACATCAAGAGTATTTGAATAAGGTTTGACATTAACAAACCAATTTATGATATTATATAATGTTGATATTACATGCTATAATATTATTCATTAATAAGATAATCTATCACATACTACTTTCAAATACTTATGAACCTCATTTTACACTTGACCAGAAATTGTTTTGATGGCATGCTGTCATTTTAATGTGGAAAAAACGATATACAGTACGTAACATTTTCAGGTATTACATTTAGGATGTACACGTCTTTGGAAAATAGCATAAACACACAAACAGATTTAAGGTAAATTCCTAGTAACATCTAGGGTTCTTACATTTTGTTTGGATAAAATGTTTCAACATTAATATTACAGAATAGTATAATAATAACGCACATTGGTTTATTTGACTGTGTGGCATCATAGTGTGTGGCAGAGTGTATTGGAAATTCTTCATGATAAATTCTATGCATCTTCAATACATAACGATTAACCCTTTCTCTGCTGGATTAGGCACACAGACTGTGCTATAGGGCATCTCTGGTTGCCTCCAGCATGGAGAGGGTTAATACTGGACTGAATTACTGTGATATTGCTTGTATCAACTCTTAAAAATAAAACACCACAAAAAAACAAGATGTTGAAATGTGTAGGCCATTTTGATGTTAGTGTTTGTCGATAACAAAGAACAGTATAAACATGCATCACAACATAACAGAACAATCAATCTGTATTTACATATGTATATATGTATACCGGTATATATTATATGAGGTCATCCACACATATTTCAAAGACCGATCAACGAAAGTCGATTAGGAAGTGAAACTGTGGAGCAGACAAACTTAACATACAGATCATTATGCTGCAAACACTATACATATATTGCAAAGATATGTATATAGTCGTATGTACACAGGAGTATATACATAAATTGCCTACAGTGCAAATGCCGATATATACACACAGTAATACTGAGAAACAGATCGGTAGATATAATGACATTAACCACATTTTCATAACAAAGGCGATATGATTTTGGATTTATTTTTACTGGCTGGCACATTGAAAATGAATGTCCAACATATTTTATTTTGAATTAATATGCCCAAAAGTAGTCTCCCTTTGTGACCTTGGTGATCAGTTGGCTTGACATTTGTAGAATAAAATTGCTGTAAATAAAATTGATGGTCATTATCTATTTAACCTTCTCCCTGCTGAATTAGGCACAGGTACAGCCCTATAGGGCATCTCCAGTTGCCTTCAGCATGGAGAGGGTTAAAGCTGCATGCCATTTTTATCAATAGTAACATTCACATGTCATGAATATTTAGATTTTTGAAAATATGGTTGTCATGTGTTGTATATTTGCATCAATGGATGGACAGACAGTCAACCAATCATTTAAACAGCATTTAATCACTCGATATTGACAGCAAACAATAAATAAACACAAGCATAGTGGACGGTGTGAAAAATGTAAAATATCTAAACTGAGATAATATACTCATCAACAGAAGATAAGCAACGTTCATGTGCCTACCGGTAATTTTATTTGCCATTTATTTATTTATACATAAATCATGAAAATCTCTTATACATGTAATTTACAATGTAGACTCGTAACAGGATAACCTTTTGTGTGATAATTAAAATATTGTACAATGATACTTTTCCAAACTTTAAGACAGCAATAATACTGGACAACAAAGATTTGGATATTTCATAAAAAAACAAAGCAACGTTTATTCAATCTTATAAAAATCCATAAACCAGTGAATCTTAATAACTATATGGCCCAAATCTTTAAAGAAATAGCAGCCATGGCCAAATCTAATTTTAAAATACTGTAATAATATTTTTTTGTTTGCTAAAAACAGCGACCAAATTTAGATGTTTATGAGGGCCACTGTCCCAGTATTTTCGAGTTTGAAAAACAAAAATATAGAAGTTACGGAGTCTTGGTAACAATCTTTGGTTCATGCACACAAATAGGTGAGGTTGTTCTCCTACCTGGATATTCCAGTTGTATTGTAAATTATGTGTAAAATAGATGCTAGAAATGAATAGAATGACTAGTAAAACAAAAGCAATACCATAGGACGGATTCATTTGAGGTACAGTGTATATAACGGTAAAATATTTCCAAATGAGATATTTTAGAAATATTTCTTCTGACCGCCAACTAAAATTGTTGATTTAATTAAATTACATCACCTTCAGTTTCAATATTCACAAAGAGTACTTATTCTCTATTTGATATTTCCTAAGTACTAAATATTCAACAAAAACAAGATAAATCACAGTTTGTACTACAATATTCTGATAACATCTACTTGATGTGAAGAGATCATGGTAAAGCATTTCTAATATGAATATAATTGAAAATGTGTATTTCTGAAAAATTCAATTGGATATTCCATCACGTTACGTTTTTCTTAATTTTCTCAATTTATGTACCGGATACACTGACATTTATGTACCGGATACACTGACACTCTCATTGAAGACGCTGCTATGAGATTGGACAATAGTTTGTAGATTTAGAGTCCATATCAAATATTGTGGAATTTCATCATATCAACCCCTTCAAACATCCACAAGAAATATTTTGCCTGTCATTTTGTCAAAGTATTTGAAAATCAAATCTAGCATTCTTTAATTTGTGGGAGATAAAAAAAAAATATAGTGTTGTTTCCAAGTATATTTAACCCTTTCTCTGCTGGGAGCAATTGGAAATGCACAATTGGAACTGGTTCAAGTCAGCTGGGAAAAGTTGAACAAAATGAAAAGTCATCCTGGACATCATGAATGCACATTGAATGTTACAGAAAAAAAATATTTTCAATTATATATTATTATGTAATAATGCACAACTGCTCATCACATTTTAAATACTTCATAGTTTTATGAGCATGTACTATGTGTATTCAACACTTTCAAGTCACAAAAATGTGATTTTTGTTATGAAAATATGACGATTACCTGTGTTTATTTCGCCATCAAAGTATTTTTATCTCTACTAAGTAATTATCTCCATTAAAAAAAAAAGAGTAAAATAAAAGTGTTCAAATAAATATGCAGTAAATAACGCATACTGTAGTAACATTATGCCTTTAAAACATAACAGAATGGGAAATTGGTCTTCCTATAGAACTTAAAGGCATACAATCACAGATTTCAGTTGTTCTTCATGAACTTCAGAATAATAATAATATAATATAAGCAAACTTGATTCACTTGTTATACTGTACTAATAATTGTGTTTATATGGTCAAACAATTTTTGTTAATGTACGGCAGGAGGAATTGTACTCCGTTTAACTAAGATTGATTGGGGGTGGGGGTGATTGGGGGAAATCAATTACTGGATTTATTTATCCAGATAACAATTGCAATAACATAGCAAAAACAGTTGGATGTTATGAACAAATAGCTGCTTAAGTAAATGTACGTGTGTAAAAAATAATTGTAATGTATATTCTTTTATGCCTCAATTTGTTTGACCATTTGGTATGCCGGCAATGTACTGTGATTGTATGCCTTTAAGTCATGACTTGTAAAGTGGGAACTAAAAGCTATCTTTATAATTGGTGAAAGTGGCATAAGCAGATTATGCCCAATGCATATTATGACAAGCATACAAAATATTGAAATAAATTAAAATAAATTAAGTTTGTGACCACCTTCTAATAATGGTACATGATAAATCTACAGCACTTTTCCAGTCGGTAACATATCACAGCATATTTGCTTACTAGTTTGCATATGATTGAGGAAGTCTTTACATATATGGGAGAAGGTCAGGACACCTGGGATAAAAACTGGACCAATCGTGTGCTGACAACAATACCATGTGACTGACTTCATCCAATCAGAATAGAGTATGCATGATTCGAGCTCATGTCCATTATTTGACATCATTGTTTACAATTTCTGACTTATTCTTCAGGTCATGTGACTAGTTTTGTTCGTTATGACCTCTCGGCTTGCTCGTAGAAGAGAATATAACCTTCGGATGAGACAGCTTGGTTGGATCTCGCAGCGGTAACACTGTAAACAGAGATAGCAAGAGAATGTCTACATGGTAAATACGGTAGTGCATTGACATCGATAATAGAGGCCCACGAATTGATGAGTTACTATTACAGGGTTAGAAGTTCCCACTCGCCCGGCGGCCCAATCCATTTATCTTTTATGTTTAAGGCATAACATCACATACAGTAGACCTCGCATATAACAGACTCATTGGAACCGGCTATTTCTGTACGTTATATGCAAAGTCTGTTATACACATATGCTGCAATTGGCGTTAGACAGGACCGGGACTTCAGATTCAGTCCATTCTATGCAAGTGTCCGGTTTATCTGAGGCCGGTATATGCGATGTCTACTGTATATTTATGCTTGTTTTGGACTAGTTCTTGGCTACAACTGCAAAATACATTCACTTGACATACATAAAATCATGCTTGTACTTCCAAAAAGCTTTCCACTGCTGTATGGTAGACAGATCTACTGTATTGCTTAACATTGCAGTGAGAACGTTTCACCAGTATGCGGGAATATTTGGGGAGAACTTGTCAAATATGACCCCACTGCATAATGCACATGGACTGACCTTGTATCGTTGAAGTTCTGCCATTCTCCCGTGTACGGATGTCGACATATGGCCGTGTAATGTCCTGAGTGAACGCCACCCGAGTGGTTGCTCACCGCGTATAGGTTGTACTTCACAGTGGCACTTCCTGTAAAACCGAGAGGAGTCAACATGCAACTCATTCATAGTATATACATAGTACGTACTGAAAGCCTACAGCAAACTGAATGAATGAATGAATTTAGTGCTCTATGTCACAATGGGAATATTTCACCTGTTTGTGATGACTAATGTTATTTTACTATACAATTATGATCAACAGGGTGAACGAAGACTTCTAGAATTTTTAAACTGAAATTAAACTTGATTATGCTAGCTAGCATAAATATTTTATTTTTGTATTTTAATTTTTAAAGGAGATAAATGAATTCATAAAGACATAAAACATGTGGACATTTATTTAATGGACAGGGTCATCCTTTATGAAATGTAATTTTATTTTGACCATCTACACCCGTGACCAGAATATACCATTACTGTACTAAAGTTGGAGTTACAGTTGCCATAGAGCTACACAAATTTGTCAGAATAGTCCTAGTTTGCCAGAACATTTCCTTATTCTAACAACAAATATTGGTATTGTGTGTTGAAAGGACACTGAGTTGAAGGGTGGAAAGATCCACCACAGCCCTGAACGGTACTTTGCTGAACAAAATGAAACACCAAGGGGAACAACTCTGGATGGGTTACCTCGGTCTGAAGAGTATGCGCCAAGGTCAAGGCTGCTTGTCGGGTACTCCACAGTTGTGGACAACTTCCTGCCGTACCTCTCCTGGCTGAACCGCTTCAGGTCTTAAAGGGTTAAGGAAGAATACGGTACTCCCAAGGTGCTTGCTTTATTATACTCATGAAAATATGACAGTCACACTAACAATGCTAGAATTTAATCAACCCTCTCCCTGCTGGATATTAATCACAAGCCGCTCAATATGGTAAAGTTTGGTTGCACACAACATACAGCAAGCTAGTGAAACTTAAAAAATGTAAAAGGCAAATAATCGCAGATATAAATGGTCGTTTTAGAATGATTGGAGTCATAAATGCAAACTATTCATTTGCCATGTTTATTATGGCTTGTGTACCTACCGTAGAAGAAATATCTTCTCTGATAATTTTCAGCAGTATAATGTTTCACTCACATCGATTACAATGGATACTGTCATCATCAATGATATAGATGATACTGGACCGGTAATTAGCAAAGGTGGCCTTCAGAATTTCTTGATGAAATCTGAGATGGTACTCTTTGCTCGATGCAGAAAATCAGTTGTGCACTTCCGAATTAACTTCCATTTACTGTTTACATTTAAACCAAATCTATTGTCCATTTTAGCGTCTCGAAAATGGTTATATTCATTCAGGGTTTCTCCGAACGCGCAATTCTGCGTCCCATACGCAAAAATTGCAAGTTTGGACGCACTTTATTAATAACAATTGTTGATAAATATATCGACATGCGTCCCCATGACTCTCAACAATTGAAACCTAAGTGGAACCCTGTTCATTGTAGCGGAAAATGTATCTTGTCAAATATAAATAAAAATAAATATTGTCATTCGTAAAGGATACGTATCACCAATATCTTTGGAAACTTCTGTATGGAGAAACCTTTAGTGCATGAACGCCGTTGTTTACACTTTGTGCACATCTGCAACATAATAAAAGTCATATATTCATGTACAAAATACACAAAAATGACGAGGAATGATAGTAGAAATGCTATAAACAATATTAAAAGTTGCAATATATTAAACGTGAATATTCGGACACTATCCTTCCTCCACCAATTGTGCTAAAATAATATGCAAATAATTCAACGAAAATGTAAATTTGGTTGTACCTAATAATACAAACACTAATAATTTTGAATGCTATTATTTTTCTACTAATTCCAATTGTTAAGATATATTTCTTTCAAATTACTAAGAGTATTAGTGTATCTAGCAGAATGTAACGTAAATTCTATCAGTGAGGTGAGGAGACGGACAACTCTTGAACTCACAGGATCATCTTGTAATTCTTCCTCCTTCATGAAAAGCCGGAAACAATCTTGCAGACTGACTTCGTACCGATTCTGAAACACAGATGGAGTACTTCCTAATTAAATCGTCTGACTACAAGTACAAGCACATCAGTAACCCATATCAGGGCCCAGACAAATATTCCGAGTTACGTCAGGGCAAGTAGCAAAGGCACCCAAGGTGCTAAATGTTAAAAAGTAGGTTGCCTGCAGTGAAACTGAACTTGCCCCTGTATGTATTATACATGTACACCATTCGGATCAACCGAGCGACATCCACAGATATGCGCTCGAACCTAACTGCTACGTTGACATTATGACGGAAACGGACGAATGCTAGTTATCTTTTACTGATTTAATGTAAACGCTTTCAGTGTCATATATTGTATTCTTATATAGAATAGATAATCCCAGTGAAATCTGAGCAGAAATTATGTAGAATTGTATTTTGTAAATTTAAAATTAGCAGCATTTTCATTGGTAGGGCCACCTAACAATATCACTGAATAACCCGACCACTGTTAATTTGGATCGACCAATACTTTTGGATCTTCGTATTCCTAAGGGACATCAACATATAAACGTGCATTTTGATTGGTTAGTAAGATCTTTGACACAAAATATTAAAAATGTTCTACTTAATTTTCATCAAACCAAGATTACCGTAAACCAAATAAATACAGCTACGGTACTAAAAATATATCTCAGCTCAGTACAGGTATACCAGGGGAGATAACTACCTTGGGAATAGGCAATGAAAGATCCCAGAATGGGTCAAAGGTCACTGAGCGATGTCCGCACTCCTTAAACTTGAGTTCACTCTTCAGCTGACCAACAAATATGTCTGGAATTAAAAAAAAAGATGAAAATGATTGAAATAAATCACAGAATTCCGAAATATCTTTTTCTAAAAGTATGGATCTAAATGTATTCTATTACCGGTATTTATGTATGTGCTAATCCTCTGATTCAAACCCAGGTACATTTACATTGAATCTTGTAAATCAGAATATTATTCGATATATCTATTACTAGTTTCTTTGCTAAAATAATATTATTACAGTACAAACTACTTACCCACAATCTTACTGTTGTCAAAGTTGAGGTATGTTCGCCAATACTCGTACGACTTTTCACTGTCGCTACAACAAACAAAAGACAGGAAATTACACATAGTGACTACTAGTTAGCTTCATAACATCTGATTTAATGATTACCAAAACCAAAATACTTGGTCAATTTGACATCTCGAAAATACTGATGTTATGATATTGAAAGATAAATGGTAAATACAGGGATGGGCGGGAAATTGTATTTTCTATGGAAACAGCTGGAATGCAGGCCATGGCCAGGTTTATGAGATCGATCCCTGAATCTCAAAATCCAGATTTGTGTTAAAATCCACATCATCCCTGAGGCATAATATCACAGATATTTATGGTTGTTTTGGACTAGTTCTTAGATCTCTATAACTGCAAAGTGCATTCACTTGACATACATAAAATCATGTTTGTATTTTCAAAAAGCTTTCCACTGCTGTGTAGTTGACAAATCTCCAATGCAACCCCCTCCCCTTCAAAGGGGAAGTAACTCTAATGTTTGCTCGAATTCTGTCTTAGTAATGCATTGAAGACAAGATATATAGCGGAACATTCCCTTATTTAACATAAAATATCATTTGTTTTATAACTATCGAGTGCTGGGGGATAAGTCTCAGATCGAAATTTGTGTGTCCATTTATATAGGTTAATCAACTGTGATATTATGCCTTTAACCCTCTCCCTGCTGAAGGCGAGTGAACTTTCCCGATCACGTGTAAATATTGAACACTTTGATTTTATTCAGCAGGGAGAAGGTTAATAAGCTGGGCCCCTCTGAAACAGGATTTGAACCCAGGACCTTTGTCCCCGAAGACCAACGTTCTACCACTGTGCTACCATCCGCTCCTTTCCACACATCAGCTTGGCTTCAAATATGGATGTCGAACACGTAAATACATTTGCTTGTGTCCTGTGAAATAAAATTGCGTACCTCTTTCTCTCGAGTTTCTCATCTTCAAGGACGATGGGTTTGGGTTTCGATGTGACTTTGTTGACATCTTCGTGAAGCCCTTCCAATAAATACCTGAGAAACTCCTGTGAGTCTTGTTGTCTGCAGGTTAAAAAAACAATGATATTAATGTATTTAATAAAAAAAATGTTTAGGAATTGGGGCTTAGAGCCGCTTTCAAAATTCTTCCACATATTACGGCTTGTCAGTTTAGGCCAGGAGAAAACCTGCAACATGCATATAGCACTGAATGTTGAAGTAAATCTACAAGAAATGGCTGGTACTGACAAACCAAGGATGATAACTGCATTGCAACGGTACAGACACGCTTCATATTGGGTCAGAAAGGTAATTTTCACGAACATAGATGCTGGGAATCTTTCACCCATTTGGAACAAGTGCTATAGAAGAACCCTTTAAATTATTATTATAGCATTGTATATTTGTCGAATGATTAAAAGGATGACATATAATACTCACGCATATCCCATGAACCTTGGTGCAAATTTTTGAATTTGAGTTTTGAATGAGTTAGGGCTGACGTAGTTATCAGTGGCTTTCCACATGGACTGCATAATGTTCGCATACGCTGAAAAACAGATACGGTAAGTAATATACAGTATTTTCCAAAATAATAAATAAGGTTTACATATAATTTATTTATGATTCCGTAACTAAACATGGTAAAAGAAATTTAAAATAATAGGTTTGTCGACATATTTCATGGTCAAACATATTTTACTTGAAAAATGTGTCTACACAAGTATATTTGGAAACAAGCTATATTTTCACCTCGTCGCACTGGTTTTCAATATTTTAATATTTTATTTATTTATTTTCTCTCACATTTTTTTCTCTATCACGATACCATATGTTTTACTGTTGTATTTAAAAAAAATATATCTAAGCCTAACCCCACAGTTTATCTGAATCCATGGAGCAATTGGATACTGTTACATCGAAATATGTCATAATAACACTAGTATAGTGTCCCAAAATGTCTCTATCAAAGCGTATACGCTTCAATATCTTAAATTATTTAAATATCATTACCATGCATGAGCATGTACACATATTTACTACAAACTTTAAAAAACCTTTTAAAGGCAAATATATATATTTTTGTACAAGATGGATAACCTGTTGATGTCTGACCTTTCATGAGCGCCCCCTTCATGCTAGAGGTGCTGTCATTGATGTCCATGTGGTAGTCGTCCTTCAAACAGTATTCCAGTAGAGGGCGTGTGTTGCTCAGACATTGGATGATGCTGTTCATGAAACACTGAAACATGAAAATCATGTGCAATTACTGAAACACGAAAATTGCAAAAAAAAGTGAAACATGAAAAATGTGAAAAACATGAAAATGTGTGTTGAAACATGAAACATCATATGAAAAGATGAAACATTGAAACTCATTTGAAAATTTAATGGAAGTAGGATTTAAAAAAATCTTAAAATTAATTCAGATAAAATTATGTCTCTATGTAGAGAAAGTTCACTACATAAATTTAATGCATATATATTATTTGTGAAAATGATGTTTTAAGGGATTTGAAATTTACACTTTGGTGAAACCTGAAATATATACATATGACTTACCGGTATAGCATTTTACAGAAAAGTGCCAAGAGAAAATACTGTAAACAAGTGGTCATGAAACCTGAAGTGCCATTTCACAAAGCACAACGTACCGTATTTCCCAGATTCCTGAGCCCAGTTTTCCCTCCACTACTGCATTTTGTCTGAAATAAATAACATCACGTCAGTAATACATGTCTGTGATAGATGTCTGTCAGTAATACATGTCTGTGATAAAATGTTCATAACAACAAGTTGCAATCGCATTATATTATTGTTTGAAAAAATAGCTAAATGAATTTAGGTTTTACACAATTTTCTACAAAATTACTATCATGGCTGTCTACGGCAGTGGTTTCAGTAGAATCGGAAGTAGGTGGCAGAGTAGCAAAAGTAAGAGATAAAAGATCTGCGTAAATCATACTTTCCTCTACAAAGCATCAGTATCAGAAAGAAGACAGCAAAATTAGGTAAATACTGTAAATCATGAAATTAACGCGAGCAGAATATTAATGCGAAAAATGCGACCGCCTTATTGTCGCATTTAATAGCTGCGCATTAAAGGTAAGACTGATGAACAAACATGAATGGATAAATGACCATTCGCATTTTATTGGTGTCGCATTTACGTCTAAAATCTAGAGGTCACATTAAATTAGTGACGCATTAATTTCGTGATTTATATCATAGCTTGTAATTTTAGGGATGAGAAAACCTGCAACATCTGTAGCACGATACAAGGTCATTTAATTTTCATTTCCAATAAAGTTATTGGTAATATTCAGATTAAGTATTGACCAGTTGCCATAATGAAAGAAGACACTTCGGAATTCAATACATCAGATCTTTTTATTATTATTGTGAGTTAGTGAGTGAATTATTGTCTTACGTCACAGTGGGGAATCTTTCACCCACACGCGACGATTATTGTGACTGAGTAGTTAACATAAAATAGATTGTTCTTGGTGACCTTTCCAAAGGACTAGAGATCATCTAGTTCTAATCTGCAGACCAATTCCAGAAGTCAACGTAAAAAAAATCCAACACAAACCAAACCAATAAAGCAGCATGTGAAGAAGTCATAGATCAGAACAAAGCAAGGATCCATAGGACAAAGCAATAACGGTAAGGCGTACAAATTTATCTCTGATGAATAATGGTTATACAAGACATAAAACAGCTGCACAACTCATAAAACAACTGCAGAACACAATAAAGCAGCTGTAGAACATATAAAACAGCTGTAGAACATATAAAACAGCTGGACAGCTTATAAAACCAGCATCTTCTATGGAACTGTAGAATGTCAATAGATAAAGAAGCAGTGGATCTCTACGTTATTGATCAATTTTATAATGATGACAACCACAATTTTTCTAGACGATCTTGTCCTTTCATACTGGGTCAGAACAGTAAAGTGAACAACAAATCACAACAGACTTATTCCAAGGAGAAAAATGACAGCTAGTGTGGTCATATGGTCATGGTGGTAGTGAAGCTTTTACTAGGATGCTGTGAAGCTGTCAACAGATGTGAGCAAGCTTTCAGAGTCAGTGGCTACTCTAGATGATGTAGGCAAGCTTTCAGAGTCAGTGGCTGCTCTAGCTGATGTGGGCAAGCTTTCAGAGTCAGTGGCTGCTCTAGCTGATGTAGGCAAGCTTTCAGAGTCAGTGGCTGCTCTAGGTGATGTGGGCAAGCTTTCAGAGTCAGTGGCTGCTCTAGCTGATGTAGGCAAGCTTTCAGAGTCAGTGGCTACTCTAGATGATGTAGGCAAGCTTTCAGAGTCAGTGGCTGCTCTAGATGCGGAACAGTTAACCCTCTCCCTACTGAAGGCAACCAGAGATGCTATAAAGAGCCGTGCTTGTGTCAAATCCAGCAGGGGGAAGGTTAATATGGTTTGTTGGCATTGAGGTCAACAATATACTTGCCTTAATGTAATGAATTATATCAAGAAAAAACACACGGAAATAATACTTTAGGGAAGTGGTATAAAACCATTAGCTAAATAAAAAATAAAAATTTAAATAATAAAATAAATATAAAATGTTAAATAAAATAAAAAATGTCAAATGAATAAAAAAATACTATAATATTTTATTTTTGTTGAAGTGTATTATTGTTAACTTCACAGCAAGAAACTTTCCCCTGTAGGCAACGATAAATATCGAGTGATTTAAAATGTATTAAATGATTCGAAGATGTGGCTATATTATTCTTTCTCTGTTGGATTGAGCATGATAACTACTCTTGAGGGGATCTCCGGTTGCCTTCAGCATTGATCTGGTTAAGGTGGTAAGAAAAACATAAATGAGTGAGTGAATATGGAGTTTAATGTCGCTGCAGGAATCTTTCACCCATTTGCGACTATGAAAAACATACATAGTGAACTAATGTGTCTTGGATATCGGAATAATTCATCATCACTACAAGTTCTGCATCATAGCCATCATTATTATCATCACCATACCACCATTACCATCATCATCATCATCATCATCACCACAACCACTACCATCACCATCACCATCACCATCACCACCATCACCACCACCACCACCACCAGTATTATCACCACCACCACCACCGCAGCCATTATCATCATAGTTCCCTGCTGGATTTGGCACAGCACTGAAGGTCGTTGGACGACGCTCTTGTAGCGCTACAATACTTGTACCTGGGCTCCCGCCACAATAGAAAGCATTAAAATAGTTGTAGCCTACAAGAGCGTTGTGTAACGGGCATCTGGTCTTTAGGGCATCTACAGTTGCCTACAGCTCTCATACATCCACTATGACACCATAGCTCTCTAGTAAGAGTCTGATCGCCATGTATTAGAGAGTGCTTATGGTCTCATAGAGTAGATATGTGAGCCTCGAGAAACGATATCCAGATTAACAAGTCCTTTTCCTACAATACCTACAGGGCAAGTAATTTCATGTCTGACAGAACACGAGGACAAGTGCCGTAAGAAATTAATGTAGAGCCCTAGGTTCTATTCCATCATTTACACCCTTATGGAGTCAAATATATTCCAGATTATCTCAAAACTACAATTTATACCACTCTTCTAACGATGCCACAGTTCTATGTATCATTTCTCTAACCTTTCATATCTACTACGAGACCATAAGGACTCTCGTAGCAATCTCTAATACATGGGGGCCGTGCACTTACAAGAGCACTATAATCTCATAGTGGATATATGAGAGCTTTGAGAAATGCTACCAAGGTGATTGCATTGCATGAAAGCCAAAGAATACTATACCACTACTATATGGCACCAATGGGACCAGTGTTCGAAATTACTGCTGGCCCGGCCATTTCTGCCAATGCTAGATATCCTAATATAGGGGCCATGTAGAAATTCTTGGTTTTTTTTGGTAATCATATATTATTTTTAATCATTATTCGGGCCAGTAAGCTTCCAGTAGGGCTGAAACGGGTAAAGTATCTGACCATGAGAGCGATCGTTTCTCTCGTGACATGTTCCTCTGTATCCATCTTCGGAATAATGGTACAGTGAGTGAAGTATTGTTGTACATCCCAGCAGGATTCGTTCACCCATTTGTAACTTAAATAATAAATATAATTGAATGGAATGTCTATGTACATATAACTATAATAGTTACTTCATCATCAGGCAGTTATAAATGTAACTTAAATAATGATACAGCTGTAATGAACAGACAAATAGGCTGAATTTGCACGTGCGGGTATGTGATGAAGAGCATCAGCACGTGCAAATCTAGCCTTTTTACCTGTTTCTTCTTTCGAACGTCACCACTCTGCATAAAATAATACTTAGTCAAAATATTTGGTGATCGTTAAATAAACAGATTTTTTATTACTGGTGCAATATT
>JAVCKZ010056146.1:0-16491 GCA_034780755.1 Lepetodrilus elevatus | reverse complement strand
CTTTGGTGTTAAAGATGTCATGATTGAAAAGCATGTTGAAAGAAAACGATCGGCTGCTAGAATCAGCTGAGAATCTAAACATGTTGTTTACAAAGTTCGTACAGAAAGGGACGAGTGGCTCTCAGCGTGCTTTGGAAAGTGTTGCGTTATACATATCGGTAAATTCCGAATGTACAAGCTCCTGACACCGACAAACATGTCAAACGGAGCTATACATTTGTAAACTGTTCCGATGGTTTGACAGCCTAGGCTGTGATTGGCTGCGGTCAGAGTTCAAATTGACAGACTTTGTATGGGGATTTCGTGAGACCCGTTACGGAGTGAGTATCACATATCTGTTTGAGCATTAGTTACGGATCTTATTTTATTGAGACTGATACGAGGGTGCCCAGACTAATAAAAACTTCAAAGGTAAATACAGATGTATTCTTAACTTGGAAACAAATGCAATGTATTGTCATCCATAAATGAAGACACTCTTGTCAATAAAACAAATAATTTGCAGTTATAGGCAGACACACTTGTCAATAAAATAATAAAATAATGCTGCTATTTTATTATTCACTTGCAGACTACATGACGATCAAAAGCATTCCAATCTTGCACGACTCATTTTATGTGCAAGATCTGTCACGGTCAGATGGATATTCAGTCAGGTGGAAAAACAGTGCTGTTTAAAGTTGGCTAAAATGTGTACTATGTTCTATACACCTACCTGACATGGAAAACAGGTCACTCAGCATATTTGCCTTGATCTTCAGATCTAGTGGACTATCACTGTAATGGAAGTTATTAGAAAGTAGAACATAGTACAACAAGGCGACAACTGGCTAAAATCCATAAAGCTTGTCTTGGATACAAAACCTTATTGAGTATGATCTCATTCTGAATTGAAATGTTTTGTTCACAAATCTCCATACAAAATTTGAACTTGAGCATGAAATCGTACTCAAAGTTTTGTAATCTCGCGTCCTTGTATTTCTACTCACCATGCAAGAGAGGGAGAAAGATTCACTTCTAGCACCCATGGTTTCAGGTTGTCATCAACCATAATGTCAAAACCATACAGTTCTGAAATAAATAAACAACAGCTTAGCTAGGTTTTAAAGATTTGGCAAATAGATTGCAGAGTGTCACATAATTACTATGTATATATGATAGTATGATTTTCTTATTCTGAATCTGTGCAAGTTTTCCTGTAATTCTTGATAATATTGTTGATTCTTACCAAAGCAGTTGCCCCTATGAGGCATGAACATTTTGCAAGCCGTGGCAATAGGAAGCTCGACAGAGATGATCGTCTTGATTATCACATCTTCGATTCGCATCATCAGAGCTGAAAGAGAAGCAATTCAATCAAACTAAAGGAGATTTTAATTATAATAATGCAATAAGAGATGGCTGGCTAAGTAAATGAAAAAAAAATCATTACCTGTACATAATCTTAAGAGTCTTATGTTATATTCTTGACATTGGCATTTTGATAATCTACAATACATTTAGTGGGTCATTTACCCGAAAGGAGAATAAAAACTTGCATGTTTTGTGTTTAAGAGTGAGAATTGTGCACAGTTTGATGACCACCAATACCTGCAGTGTCTTTGCCTTGTGAGCGTAGGTATCGCAGCATGGCACCCAGCGACCATTTGTTCCCGTAGTCTTCTACGTCGGGGTCGTCATTCCTAGCAGACAATACAGGAGGTAATACAGTGTAAGTACAGCAGATAGTAATGCTGCGATGCTTGGGGTATCTGTATAGATGCTATACAATTATCATGCTTGGTTCACCAGGCCCCAAGATTACGAATTTGTTGAGTAAGATTTCATGCTCAAGCTAAAGATTTACATGACGTTTATGAACATGAAATCGTACTCAGAAAGGTTTTGTAACCTCGATCTCGTCTTTGATCCTGGCATGTCATATAACTACTATGTACAACTGATCGTATGATTGTTAATATTCTGAATATGTGCAAGTGTTCCGGTAATTCATGATAAATTATAACACGGTTGATTCTTATTACCAAAGCAGTTATCTCTGTGAGGCATGAACATTTAACCCTCTTCATGCTGGATCAGACGCAATCACTGCTCTTTAGGGCATCTCTGGTTGCCTTCAGCATGGAGAGGGTTAATCATGGTGCATGGCTGGCGAGATCACTAGGGGCCTGCTCCTTTCTAGCTGTTCTGTCTATACTTTCTGTCTGACACATGCGCAGTTACCAAGGATCAACACTGCACAGTGTAACTGCGCATGCGTCAGACAGAAAGAACAGAAAGGCCCTAGTAATATAGCGCACGACTCACTTGACATAGTCCTGGCTCTTCTTGTTGACACTGTAGTTGGTCAGATGCATGCACTGGTTACGTATGTGTCTGTGGCTCTTCTCATACTTCACAGTGGCAAACCTGCAATAGATATACGCACATACAAATTACATTAACATTAATAATAACAGAGGCAGTCGGTCTGGCCCCCATTCCACCCATTCATAGTGCTATGAGAGTCCAAACTCCAAGTAGCACTATGATCGCTCCGTAGAATGGGAGCCTGATGCTAACGTAGTAAATTCATCTTCAATAATTTAATGAATAAAGGCATATCTCCTCAAAATATGTACCAATGTCTGATCACGTATATACCATCTCTGAACTGTACTACAAATAATATAATGATTTTAAAATATAAATAGTTTTGTTACATATAATACCAACCTCGTCAGCCCTTCTTCGAACAAATAGATGATGATGGGATCATACGACGTCACAGCAATATACAACCTGACGTCAAACTTGAACCCTATGACATGAACACATAAAATGAGTTGCTGCATATGTGAAAACTGTTAATTTAGAAATAGTGTCTGAATTAACATCACAGATTAATTCTTTATTTAATCATGCTGTAATTAAATACATTTAATCCACACAAAAATATTAATAATTTCATATTTCATATAAAATAAAATGACTAATATTGCACATACCATCAATAAGAAGAGGATTGCCAAGGTATCTGCATACAATGATGTTTTCATCCATGGGAATCTGATCAGGCTAAAAATCAACAGAACAAATATATCCATTTTGAAAATTAAAATCTACATCAACTTCATTCAAAGCGATAAAATGTCAGCTATCTTGTGGCCATGATCAAGTCACAATATATTTGGATTGCATATTCCTCAGGGAGAAGGATTTGAGGGCACACAGATCTGTTGACTGGGGTAATAATGTAGCAATATGAGCATACTTTCAAGCATGGATTTCGCGCAGGATAAATGTTCACATTATTGTTATTATAATTATTACTCACATGATTGATCAGAAAGACTCCACGCCCCCGAGAAGAAGCGACAGGTTTCACAATCCAATGACCCTTCTCACGAAGAAATGCAGCTACAACATATTAGATAAAACATGAGATTATTCTTGAGGTAATTATTGACAATTTTCATACTACGCTTCAATATTCAGTGATGAGAATGGGAAATGCTGTTTTCAGCTGAAATAACCAAGAACAAGAGACTACAGTTAATGCCAGGTTTACGAGATCGACCTCAGAGCCTCAAAATTTGCAGATCCACAGATTATTCTTATACCTGAATATCTATGAGCGTATTCGATTCAACACTCAACCTACCCTAGGGTGACAGTCGCATGATGAAATTAGCCAATGAGGGTATTCGTATCATGAGTGTTTGGTCATTGGCTAATTTCATCACCCTAATGTTGGTCGATGGTCTTAAATGAATACGCTCTTAGATTCAACAATTGAAGCATTCAATATCAGTTTGTAGCAGTTATAAACCCAGTATTTGAATAACCACAGGGTTAGAAATTCCCACTCGTCCGGCGGCCTGTGACGACCTTCTTTTGTTATGAGTTAGTATCTTTTTAGGGAAATCACTCTTCTTATTTGACTTACTAGGCCGTTGGTTTGTTCAAAGTTGTAAATTTTTGCACGAACTTCTAACCCTGTAACCATGACTGAATGATCTTGTTAAATGGAAGAAAAGGGGATATAACTCACTGCAAAACTCATTATATTCTCCAGGAAGAACATAGCTGTTTGGAATGAAGTCAAAATGTCTCTGTCCCTGTGGAAAGAAAACAAATGGTAGAAAACAAAATCATTTTACTTATTTAAAATGTAATTTGGACATCTTCTTCTTTCAGGTAATATTTCATCAAACCATTAAATAGGTCAAGAAGTATGAATCAATTCGTGTTTTATGTTGCAGCGGGAATATTTCACCCATATGTGGCAGGTCAATAATAAGCTTTGATTGAAAGCATTCAACTGCTAAGTGCAAACACTCAGTAAAACATAACAACATAAATAGGTAAGCAAATAATGTGACCTATCATATTAGCTATTAGACACATTGAATTCTATGACAAAATGCAAACCAATTAATATAAAATTACAAACTTTTATCTGTTGCATTCTCTGAATGTTCTTGAACAATCTGTCTTTCCGAGTTAATTCATAGGACCTGAATTATACAACATAAAAGAATAAAAAATATTGAACAAGTTGAAAATTAAATTATATATTTTTCTAAAATGAATAATATTATCATAGGAATTCAATACAATTTATACGACATCAGATAATGTAATTTAGGACAGTTATTTTGTTGAACAGTATAGACATGTTTGACTACATTATAACAGTCGAAGGTAATGTTAACATTGTCATGCTATTGATGTTCACTTACTAATACAGTAAAATTTAAAATACCTTGGAAAGTGATTAATTTTCTGAAATTCAGTCATGCCACGAAGTGTGAAGGGTTTTAGATGAGCATTAGTCCAGTGAATGTTGTAGTCAGCACTGTTAGGGTGAACCTAGAAAGTAGAAAGACTTGTGATCATGGTTATTCTTGAATGATAAATAGGCTAAATTGATGAAAAATACTTACGGTATAATATATATTACAACTGGCACCTTATGTTTAAATGTTTCCCTACTGAATCATAGTACCCATAATGTCTACAATTAAGCATGATGAAAACATTATCATACAGGGTTTGCAATTAATACTCGCCCGGGCTATTTTCCCCAATGCTAAAGATATCCTAAGCGCGAGTAGGAATTCATGTTATTTGTAAACATTTGTTATTTGTATAATTATTCGGGCGAGTACATTTTAAAGTTTTTATCCCTGTCACAATTCATTGTTAAATATTGTGGACTAATATACTAACATACAGTAGGTAACACATTTTACTTAACAGAACACGTTTACCTCATGAAAACCATGTGATGACAGGATGTTCCGCACAATCTTGCACTCAGATGTTCCGAACTTGAAAGCTAAATGGTATCTTTCTGGAATTGAACAAATTATAACATGATATTTACTATTCAATATTTTCCATTAAGAAAACTGAACAAAAGTGGTAAATGTATGATTGCAGTTGCATCTTTCTAATAGTATTTGCATCCAGCATTACACATCATCATAATAACTCATTAATAATTGAAATAACTATAGTTAATTAAATATTTGCGTACATTCCCATCTGTAATTATTACATACCTCCTATGGATTTTAAGTCAGGTCTTTTGCATAAAACAGCATCTGCCTTGAATAGAATGACAGGGATTTTCTTTCCATATCCTGTCCACACCAGATTTGGGGATTCAGAGCTATAATTAATATGAAAGTAGGGTAAATAAGCATGACATAATGACACAAAATTATACACATATATATAATACTAGTATGTATGTAGAATTCAACCCTTGTTTATTTGATATAATCAACAAATACGTTAATAGTGGTAACACAAATCAAAGTATTTTGTTGTTCCAACTTGTAACCTTCTTTTTGTTGGATTAATCAAAATTTCCAGTTGCCTGCAGGAGTTATAACGATATGGGAAAACATTGTACTCCATTAAGATTTCCCTGTGAATAGGTGAAAACAACATTCTGATTATTGTAACATTGCATTTGTTGTGACACCATGGCCATGACATCACAATTGGACCTAATGACATCACAAAGGGAAATATATAGTCATAGAGCTAAAGTATTTATATCACTTGATCTCATAAGACTCAAACACCAAATTCAAACCTAAAGAACTGATGATCCTACACTTCATTATGTGATTGATTTCCTTCAAAATGACCTATTAGTATTATCATGATTACCGGTATGGATAACTAAGTTCATTTTCTAGGCATTCAGTTTGTTTGTTTATATAGATTGTTATAATATAGGGCAATGCAATGTTGACATGTGATGTCATCCAAGTGACGTCATGTGCGAGAAACGTATACGCAGATAAGAACTTAAAGAAGTCATTGCCATTTTCAAAACAAACGATTTACATCCGTTAAGTAAATTGGCGTATTTCAATGGGTTTGCATGAATTTGTTCATGCCTGAAAGCGCAGATTCTTGAAAATATTGCTCTTTATATTACATATGACCAATAATAAAAACGGGCATAGGTAAAATTACCATAGTCCTATATGTGTATGAGTCCTTTTAACCTGGCCACGACACAATGATGACAGCAACATAAGCAGGATACTAACCGCTTACTTGTATCCTCTTCCTCCTCGTCCGTTTCATAGTCTGAGTCATGTTCACTCCTCTCTTCCCCATCACTTTGTTCCGATGGGGTGAGTGACCCAGCTAGTGACCCAGCATCTGAATCTGTGGCTTTTGAAGCCATTGCTATCTTCTCTCCCAGACCCAGAAGTCATTTAATCCATACCTCATACTCAGGCAACCATTACAAGACAAACTAATGGTGATTCTGAAACAACCATGAAATAAGTTCAAGTGTTTACTATTTTTATGACTTTAAATGATTTAATACATTGCGTCACTGTGGTAATTTTTCATATGAAATATGGAATGATTTCTTTTTCAGATTAAGTGTGAGATTCAGAGAAAAGAATGGCTCCTTGGGAAGAAATTGTAACTTTGAGGCATGATATTATAGTACTGAATATATTTTGTCATTACACACATGATACACTATACATTTAACACTGTTAAACATGATAAAAAATATGTTTACAGGTGGGTTAATGTTTGACAAAATGAACCTTCTCTGTCAGGTAATTTAGTGACAATGTTGGGTGCCATTGTGAGTCTGTGACAGGATTTGAATGTGAGTCTGTGACAGGATTTGAACATGAGTCACAGCTAGGATTGTGAGTTCAATGTTTACTGACTTTGCCAAAATGGTAACCTTGCTGTCCGAGACCAATAGGAGCATCTTATAAATTCTAACCATTTGATTATGGATTGCTTAAAAAATTAATATGCTGGACCCATTTGGCATTTCATAATGAAATCTATATCATTAGTGTAACTATTAAAAGTACATATAAATTATATTATATTATTTATCAACAGGCTTATTAACATGCTCTATATTCAAATGTGTGTTAAACTTTCAATTAATTATGCAGGTGACGTTGACCTAAATAAAATATTATATTAGTTTATCAGTTACCATAGACACCGTCCAAAATGGCGTTGCACCGGAAGTAACACTACGTGCATGAACATTTTATGGAATTTGTCTACAAAATGAAATATAAGAAACCATTAGAGTAGCGGAACATTCGATTCACTATTCATTTGATACAGGACAATTGAAATCATAATGATAAGTAATTCACAAAGCACAGATCAAATACAAATAATAATCGGAGCGCGAAGCCGCGCTGATCATATTTTTAGTTTGTACAGTTCCAAGTCGGCATTAAATTTGAAATACTGTTACTGTGTCTTATACAAACTAACTTTGAATGGCATATAAAGAGAGATTATAACAATAGCTTAAACATGCCATTTTATAAGTTGTTTGTTATAAACTATTTTCAAAATAACATAACAAAATAAAGCAGCAATGTTTACCGTTGTACCACTCCACTGAGAACGCGCACTGACAACTTCCGGGTATGTTGGGAAAAATATGGCCGCTCCCATGAAAATTGCCTGTCCAAGAATTGTGTCTCAGACTGGAGTGAAAAATACTGCTTCAATAATATTCTTTCACGGCACTGGTAATGCTCATTTGTTATTCAATAGATATGTATATTGATATATGGCCAGCTGGCCTAAATACCTTTCTTTGGCTGTTCTCAAATCCACAATATGATCAACATTGAAAAGAGCCTCCGTTTTCGTGTGTTTTTAGTCTTTCGATACTATCTGTTTACATCGTTTATCTTTTGATTTTATTTGATAATATTGGCCTAGGCATGCATGCTGACAAGTACTCCTGATTTATTTGCATTTCTTTTATTTCTCTTTGGATAAAAATTCATAAATCTCTATTTTGACTTCTTAGCATGGACAAGCATGGAGGAATGCGGAAGTTGAACATCAAGGATTAGGACAATAAGTTCATTTCAGACGTATAACATTTATCACTGGTCAGATGTCCGCATTACGGGACTTTAAATTGTAAACAAAGAAACATGTTCCATGTTTACCCATGTTGATAATTTACAAACAAATTACCAGACTTGTTCTTTTTTTTTTTTTTTTTTTTTTTAAACCAATGCTGACTTGTACACACACCACTGTTGCAGGTGACAATGGCAGGGGAATAGAAGAATGGCTAGGCTCTCTGTGTGAGGGAAAGTTTGAGTTTCCTCACATCAGAACAATCTTTCCAACGGCACCTGTACGGTGAGCACTGCTTTGTCCATTCCATTTGTATGATGTCACTTCTGTCTTTAATGCACTCTGTGCTATATCTGAGCATTATCAGTATAGTTGCACAATTTATAAAATATTTACACATATTAGAACTTTGATTGGAATGAAATGTCTGTATGCAATCATTTGCCCATCTATACCAGGCCCTGCAATTTCATGTTCAACTCAGATTTTTGTTAATAAAATGTCATGTAAATTTTTAGCTTGAGCATGAAATCGTACTCAGAATGTTTCGTAATCTCAGGGCCGTAATATAGTTGTTGTGGGTACTCCTCCCACTTTTTGCATCTCCAATGTTGCTGAAATACTGTGAAAAGTATGTATTCATAGTAATACCTTGAATACCCATGGCCAACTAGGCTACCAGTTCCATGTTAAAAAATACTACTAAAAAGATGTTCGCTGAAATATTTTACTTTGACATGTTTCAGAGCCTGTAGCTATGCAGGTGGGACTCCCATGAATATGTGGTTTGACCGATACGGCGTGTCCCCAGAACTAGCAGAGCATGAATCTGTGCACGAAATCTGTGACGAGGTGACACAGATGATAGATTCTGAGGTTAAGGCTGGAGTTCCCAAACACAGGATAATACTAGGTAGAAATCTCCCTCATCACTGGTCATCATCCAATTGTCATCACTAGGAAACTCCCATCATCACTGGTCATCGTCTAATTGTCATCACTAGGAACCTCCCATCATCACTGGTCATCATGTAATTTTCATCACTGGCCATCATTGGTCATCATTAAGAATTACTGGTAATCAATCATTTATGGTATTTGTCATCATTGACCATCATTATCACTGGTCATCATTGGTGATCATTACGCCTTATTTGTCATCATTAGTAATTTCTGGTAATCAGTTGTATATGG
The DNA here is from genome assembly GCA_034780755.1 of Lepetodrilus elevatus. Taxonomy (NCBI): domain Eukaryota; kingdom Metazoa; phylum Mollusca; class Gastropoda; order Lepetellida; family Lepetodrilidae; genus Lepetodrilus; species Lepetodrilus elevatus. The sequence continues at coordinate 6,906 of JAVCKZ010056146.1, read as the reverse complement.
TGAGCATTCAGTCTTCATTTCCCATCATTATGACTGGTCATCATTGGAGGGTAATTTATGATTATTTATGTTTTTCAGGTGGATTCTCAAATGGAGGATGTTTATCTCTACATTTAGGCTATCGATTTCATAGAGAAGTCGCAGGAGTATTCAACCTCTCAAGTTTTTTGCAAACCGAGTCATCTGTGTACAAGGTACCAATAGTTCAATACTAATACATCCATATAATAAGATAGTACAGGAACAAGCGGTCTCTGGAAATCAGGGGACCTATTTCCCCGGATTTTAAGACAATTTGAATTGATGGGATTTAAGCAGAATCCCAAATGTTTTTCCTTTAAAGATTGCTTGTCTCTTTGTCATCTAATGGCTTTAACCAGAAATGCCAGACAGAACAGGCAATTTTATTAACCCATGAGGGAGTAATTCCAGGATGTTTTACAGTTTTTTTATTATTATTATTTTTTAAATAGTGAATTGGCGTTTAGAGTAGCTTTCTATATTCTTTCACTAATATCACGACTTGTCAAGTTACTAGTTGCTAGCATATCAGTGTGTATTGCATCATGTGAGTGTACAACATTATTTACCATTATAAATTATATACTTTTTATGACATTTTCCAGGCTCTGCGGAAGGACAACACAGGGTTACCTCCCTTATTTCAGTGTCATGGTACCAACGACCCCATGGTACGCTGTTCATGGGGCAGCACAACCTTCAACAAGTTGACGGAGCTGGGAGTGAAGGGAGAGTTCCACGCTATCCAGGGACTCGACCATCAGATGAGTGTACACGAAATACAGATGCTCAGACAATGGATTTTGGACAGAGTTCCCGAAGAAGACTCCGAGACAACGACCACATCTTGATTTTACTACATCATATGCAGTTGACCCTTTCCCTGCTGGATTAGCCACAGGCACTGCTCTTTTGGGCATCACCTGTTGTCTCCAGCATGAAGAGAGTTAACCCATCACAATGTCAAGTCCCCTTGTCTGCCGATCTCTACAACATACCAGCAGACGATGGCACTGAACCAGACCAGATGATATTTCGCGCCACGTACATTGTTTCACAATATCATTTTTCCTTGAATACAAAGTTGTGATTACCTTGCTAATGTAAGTGTGTGTGGGGGATAAAATATGTTTGTGAAATCAAATTATGCCAAACTTACTGTAGCTGTATTCTGATTGGCTGACAAGTACCATCACTATCGGGGAGACTGTTAACTCTTGATGGGCTAATTATGTCAGCTGTATTATTTGTGCCAATATTTAAGCCGATGTTGCTGCTCACATTTTTATAGATTGTTAAAATGGATGGTTTGTTAATTACATCTTTTTTGATGTAATACTATATAGTGTGTTGGTGATGGTGTGAATCTTCAATCATTGGATATCTAAGGCTGGTAAGAGATTATGAAAATATCCCAAGTGCTAACTGAAATACCTGTGTGGTAGTATGCCATACTCGATGCAGCTACCATATTGCAATAGAAAATGTTATGCACATGTATGCATGGTTGTCTGATATACTCTTTTGAACAAACCAACTAGTTTTACCCTCTCCCTGCTGAATTAGGCACATGTGCTGCCTTTTAGGGCATGATCCGGTTGCCTCTAGCATTATGGAGAGTTCAATTGGTAGGTGTACATGGATAATACCATTTTGAAGTCGTATGATCTGAAGAAGCGATTTGATTGGAAAAGTACCAATCTAGCTCATAGCTCATAACTGTAATGAACGTAACACGACTACGGTATAGATATTGACAACTGTGACGCAGATCCCAGACATTAGTCAGAAATGATCCAGAAATACTTCAATATTATTTCATGAGAAAAAATACTGTCGCTATGAAGCTCGGCAAAAAGAGAAAATTGTTTATGTCTTTGTTTGTTCTTTGTTACGATCGATTGAACAGTTATTTCAAACTCCAGTATATTTACACGCTTGTTTCATATTTATCCTGTGCATGGGTGGTTATGTATGAATGGTGTTGATTGATGTTTATGTTATTTTTATGTATGGAACATGTGATATTGACACTGTTGAATAAATAAATAAAATTATTTTTCACACTTTTAAGAAGCTTTCATTATTATATTCAAGATTAATTGTACTCAGATGCTGAAAATTAATCATTTGTATTGCAAAAAAGGTACTAGTAGATTACAGATATAGTCACTAGCATCAACTGTGACAGAATTCTCAAGTCCACCCAGCTGTGAATGGAATTGTGAATGTAAAACCTTCTAGCACCTTAACTGGCAGCTTGGGTTGTATACTCCCCGGGGAGTTGAGAAGGTGAAATGAGTGCACATTGACCGGGGTAATATTGTAGCGCAATAAGCATGCTTCTTTTTTTTCTTTTTTTAAAAATCAAATAAGTTTATTCTCAAAATTCACATTATAGTGACATAGAGAACATCCAATTCAATACAATTATGTCATTACATATACATTTAATATTTATATAATTCAATATACAATAGGATAAGATTGACTATTAGAATAGTAATAGTCCCTGTTTCACAAATGTTGCTATTTTTATCAGTAGAGGTGTATAGTGAAGCATGGAATGTGCATGATATAAATGTGCACATTATTATTATTAAAGGATTACAAATGTTACATATTGTGGATTGAACAACTTTCACTGAAATCCATCTGCAAGAATATGGCTCAAGATTCCTCTAGCCTTCCTTGCTGACCAAAAGCTACTTTCTTTATGTGTGTGGTCAGCAGGGAATACTATAGAGGAATCTCGAGCTACAAGCATACACTACAAATTCAACAACAACAATACTAAATCTATGCACAAACAGTTCTCAAACCATGCATCTGTCCATATGCTTGCACAGTTATTTTCTCATCTAGATACATTTTACTATGGATGTTGATACAACCCCTATATGCTTGGGAAGACAGGGCTTCAATTCATGGTGGCCATTGTGAACTGCCTACATTAACCCTATCCCTGCTGAAGGCAACCTGAACCAGAGATGCCCTAAAGAGCAGTATATGTGCCTAATCCAGAAATGAGAGTGTTAAATCAACTTGAATGGCATGTTGTGCAATGTTTTATAAATACATTTGTAATTGTGGGTTTCTTAACTGTATATTACAAGAGTTGGTGTCAACAAACTCCACATCAAAGGGAAGACAACGAATATATATGTTACATGTTATAATGCTGTACATAGTAAAGATGATAAACCAGATTACGGTACTTCAAAACATATTTGATTCTGTTTTCCAATAATGAAGTGTTATTTCAATATAAAATCATAAATGAATTACGGTACACTATGTAGGTAGATGCATACAGGTAGATAGATACTACATCTACAGCACATCTATAATGCACATACATGTACATTCCTAATTATTTTGTTCTGTGCAAAAGTATACATTTATATCAGCAATTTGAGCCAGTATCTATGCTATCTTGTTATGATCTCAGTTTTTAAAGTTACGTAAGATTATACCAAATGAAAATGTATTGAGAAGAATAGTTCAATTTGCTTGATAGTGGCAACATAAATTTACAAACGGCATCGACATGATTGCTTTTTTTTTAGCGGTGTGTTGCCAGAGAGGGTTATTTCCCTTTGGTTGACAACTAAAAGTTTACAAATGGCCACCCTGGTGGGCAAGACAGACGAGTGAATTTAATTTGGTATAATTCTGCACCACGATGTCTGTTCAAACTGAAATACCCTGCGTTAACAATGCAGTGGAGAAGTTGGAGGAACTTGGTATGTAAATTGTTGTGTGTCAATAATAAAGCATTTAATTGGCGTTTAATACCCTAGGCTAGGGTGTTAGCAGGTGCTTGTCACAAATATTTGGATTCGGAAATACTAGAATAACATTAGGGGTGACTATCGATGCCAATTCTACTATTGTAATAGTATTGCTGTATTGCGATAGTTGAAAACACAGTATGATTTCGACCCGCACATCCCTACCTTTATTTCTATTATCTATACATGTGTATAATTTAATTACATGCAATGATATCCGCGACATTAGAATAATGCAATTTTATAAGGATAGTGATTTACCGACATGGCAAAAAATACATGTACAACTCGAACTCACGTGTGTCTGTCGAGAGAAAACAATATGGAAGCCAGATGTCACGTGATTATATGACCACTCGCACCACCAACGGAACTGCCCGATGATGGCCGATTGCAGTAGTGACGTTTACAGCGTTAGGTCTTCTTTAGCCCTTGGATCCCCACTATACTATCTTTACGTTAGCATTAGTAAAGGGTTAGGGTTAGCGATGTATTTACAAATATTTTGGACACATTTTATAACCAACAAAGATATATCCGAGGACACCGAAACAATTTTCTATATTGAAGCGGTGGTAAAATAGCCAAACTATTATATTATATGATGCTTCATTCCGTAGTATGAAACTCCTTACATGGTTCCTACGGCTCTTCGCACTACTTTGATAACTTGTGCTAGGCTTTCATGTGTTCCCCGGTAGCGCAGTTGGTTAACCGCGCGGACACTGTACCTTGTCGCCCATGTGCAGGTTGGCGCAGGTTAGATTCCCGGTTCGATTCCCAGTTGGAATAAAAAATGTTTCATTACTAAAAACAATGAAATTTCAGGATGAAACATTTTCTCAATATGAAAGATGGGAGAGGAAAACATGGGAAAAAAGAGGGGTGCGTGCGCAAATCTTTTCAAAAACACTATTTTGATAGTATTGCAATAGTTGTGCTACTATTGCGATATTCATTTTAAAGAAAATAAGTCCTTTGAAGATAGCTAATTATTTGTAATATAGTGGCTAAAGTACATATATAACTGGTATTTAGTGAATAAAATGCAAGACAAGAGTGTTATTATTTTATTTAATCCTAAAATAAAAAAACAAACATTTCTCTGAAGCCCATTTTCATTAAACTTTGTGAAATTCATGAAATACCTATTCCGCTCGAAGGTTTTCAACTAATTTGGTCTTAGTGTTTAAAAATAGCACACTATCGAAACTATCAAGAGTTGATGGTACTTATATTCGATGGAAATAATCGATAGTTCAAATTACTATTGCTATCGGGCCACTCACTATCACGATCTATCGATAGTTCGATCCATCGTTACACCCCTAAATAACATAATAATATTCTAGTTTTCTGAATCCACTATTTGTGACAAGCGCCTGTGGTTTGTTGGTTTGATTACCTGCCAACTTCCAGTACGCAATTGAATAAAGTGATTGTGATAAATCCAGTATAGGCTTACTGGCGACAGGTTTTTTCGAGCCTTGCACAATATCAGTTTTACCAACTTGTTTAATAAATTCTGTATTAAATGACCACTCACGTTAGATACTCTATATATGTATACACAGACTTCGAAAATATTTTTTTTGGTAGAAAGTTGGGAATGAGCTCGTTTACAATGATAATGAGGGTGCTTGATCAGAATATTTGGTGCATGGGCTATAGGGTTTTAATCCAGTGAAGCTTGTGCTCTGTAGATTGCAAATTGTATTACCAGGTATTTTTATCGTGATTAATACAAAATTATTATTTTTAATATTGTATGTTCACCTCATCAGTATGTCCTCTCTTGTATAGCATGCAGGTCCTAAATAGCTTACTTACTTTCAGCTCTACGAATGCGATCAGATGATTTTGGATTTGAGAATGAGGATGTCTCAAACATAAATAAAGTGGTCGAAGCTCTACATGAACTTGTGAGTAATTTCAGATTATATACTAGGGTCACTGTGTGTGTGTGTGTGTGTGTGTGTGTGTATGTATGTGTGTGTATGTATGTGTGTGTGTGTGTGTGTGTGTGAATAATAATGGAAAAGTAATAATATACTGTAAATCACGAAATTAATGCGTCACTAATATAATGCAACCTCTAGATTTTAGACGTAAATGCGACACCAATAAAATGCGAACAGCCATGTCTCCATTCATGTTTGTTCACCAGTCTTACCTTTAATGCGCAGCAATTAAATGCGACAATACCTCGGTCGCATTTTTCGCATTAATATTCTGCTTGCAGTAATTTCATGATTTACAGTATAACTAATTATACACCGCTCACATGTGCTAAACATTATTCAGTATATGAACATGCATAGCACCCATTACAATACAACATAGCTACTAGTACATTATTATCTTTTATATTTTGAAAGGAAAGACAGCGGAAACTGGTCCATGATGAACTGGAAACAGAAACCATCAAGGCGAGTGTTAACCGTCACAGGCTGCACTATTTACCTGGTCAAATAAAGGATGAAATAATGGGTGAGTAATATTTATATTACACAAATATCATCTTTATCATGTTTATGTCCCAAATTAATACTTTTAATTTTACTGTGCAATTATTATGATTATCAAGAACCACTATTTTATGACAGACATTAACAATGTTAATTATTACAATATAAATATTTTTAATATCCATTTTTTTTGGTGTCCTCGATGGGATAGAACTTTATATTTCAAAGCTACTAGCCGGAATAATGATTTAAATAACAAATTGGTTACAAAACCTTAAATTTCTAATAGTCCTTCTGATACCTTTAACATTGTGAGAAATGGTTCTGGCTAGCGGGCTGGTGTTAAGATTGATCCCTGCAAGTTCAACTTTCTTCAGATTTTCTTTCTGCTAATGTAGTATCTAAATTTTGTAATGGCAGAAATGAGACGCGAAATGAACCTGCATAGGAATTAGTGGTGTTCCGATGATCGATTATAACCTATGATCAGTTGGTTACCCTTAACCGATGCGATAATCGATTACGAGTTATCACAATCGATTATCTGGAATAATATTCCAATTGAGATTTTCGTTTATTTATTACTTTTTGAATAACAGACTAATATGTTCCTGTGAAGTTGG
>JAVCKZ010056135.1:0-16493 GCA_034780755.1 Lepetodrilus elevatus | reverse complement strand
TCATCACAGTATGAATGCAATGTTTTGGGGTCACGTGAACCAATCAGATTGTCGGATTGACAATAGATTTATTTATTTTGTAATGATACCACAAATCTTCTGATGATAGAGGGTAGAATAGAATTGTCTTGCATGCTTTATTGATTTCATTATATTGTTACATTTTCACAGGGATGTCAATTACTTTAATAAATGCAATTTAAAGTATTTATATGAAACCAATAATAGGAATTATTGCATGATTCTACAAATAATTTGGACATTTATTCAAGAATCCTAAGTTACCTTGGTAGTCTTATCATAAGTTTAGCATTGGATTATTAACACACAAAATAATATGTTCAAATATACATTTTCTACAACTTTCGAAATCATGTACAACAATAGATAACAATTTAATCTGTTTCTATTTATTCATTTATAAACTGTTTTTAATAACATACAATCTGCATTGTTATTTTAAATATTTATGACAATGTTTTCGTCTTGCGTGACTTGTGTTACGTGATAATCTCAGGGAAGTGTGACGATCTCGTCAACTGACGTACTACACCTGACTTAACGACCTCAACGTAACCACCCGAGTGTCTATTTCTGTCCAATCAGGTGATATGTCTTGGCCGAGGCTGTAAAGGAGATCTGGCATACTTCTTTAACTGCCAATATCTGCATCGAAACATCTACTATTAGAAACAATACTCAATCTATTGGGTGCAACAACCACTGATATTTAGCTAAACATTGGTAGATGTGTACAACAATATTTAGACATGATCAGACATTAGGAAACAATTATGCCAATTATGAGAAATTGGAGTGATTATTGATTATATGTCCTGAGTACACTGTGATTTCACATTGAAGAGATAATTGATAAACATTGATATATGTTGGTCATGATGAAAGCTTAAAAGTGAAACAAGAAACAATATATACTGGTATAAATATGATACTAAATTTAGTATTGAAAGAAAGTAATAGGCCATTGTCCTATCTGGAGTAGCAAAGGTCTGAAGGATTGGAGAAGGATAGTAATGTATTAAAAAAGATAATTGAATATGGATATTTTGTGTGTGTGGGTGTTATATGCCTTTATTATATATGATTATGTATTCTGCTCTTTGTATTATTATAATAATAATAATAATAATGTGTCCATTTATATAGCTCCAAACTCCACACTAGCTAGTATACGCTCATATATAGCGCGTACATTATTATGTTATTATTGCAGTGTTCGAAATAATGAAAATAATGAGGGGTTCATTTTCCATAGGCCCAATGTTAAAGGTGGTAAAATCTGTAATTTTCAGGGGGTCACACAGATACCTTTAACATTGCAGAATTTCAAATGACCCCCGGACCCCCTATTAATTTGAACACTGTTATTGTAATTATCACCTAAGCTGATATAGCTTGTACTTTGACCGGTTTCATGAAAGAAAATATTCTTAAGCAGTCTAACATTTAACCTTATTAATGTAAAATTATATTTATTGATTCCTATTGAAATCTGGACCACTATTAAGAGGTTTCCATGACTACGACTCATTAACGACGGTTTATGTCATGTCCATGCAATTATGGATTGCCAATACTTATAAGTATGTAATAAGAAAACAATTGAGACATATTTTGTCAGACACCTGATTCCTGGCACTTTAGAAGAAGTGATTCTCTCTTTATCTGGTCAATATTTCTCCCAATACAAGCCAATGGTACAATGTTGACATGAACCTGAAGCATGGTTGTCGGCGTCTGTAGTCGGGGAATATTGTGCTATGTATGGCAGGTAATTAACAGGTACAACAATTAATTACAATGTCGTTCATGTGGTTTGATGTCAGATGTTTGAGAAGCCATTATATGAGGAATTCTACAAATATATTATGGAATTATTAATTCTAGGTACCGTATTTCAATCCTCAGTATAGCTGGATTGCCACATAGTTATTTTTATAACTTGCATCTGGTCAGTTAAAATGGGTAGTTTTCTTAAGTCAGATGTCTTTGGTTTAGGGTTTTTCACCTTTTACAGGATCTTGTGTGACAATTGGATTAAGTGCTATTTCCAATTTCTGTGGAGATACTATTCATTTTATTTGGAATTCATCAATGCTGACTAGAAACCTGTTTAAAAAAAATGTCATTAGATCATTCTATGATCAAAATACAGGAAATGAAATTAAGCAGAAAATACTTGATGGCAGTATATGCCAGCTTTATCATAAATATAGAATAGATACATACATACAAAATGTATAGACCGCCCTATGCATAAATACCCTAAGAATACTTTTTGGAAGGAACATCCCTTGGTGTTAGAACCTACAGACACCTACAGAAACATGGAGGCCATTCTCTGGTCAACTGCTGTACCCTGAGATCCTCAATATAAAGTTAAGCAAGTATTGCGTTCAATCGTGCCCTAATCCTGATATCCTCTCCCAACATCTCAGTACTAGGAGTCAGAGAGTTCCACCCAATGTCCATCAAAACATCAAACAGTCTAATCTTTGATCATTGGTGAAGACTTTGCTTTATTGTTATTACAAACCAGACTGGAGGCGTTCGATAAATACTGTTTTGTCTTGAGACGAGGTCCGGCTATTCAATCAGTGTGTGCATGTGCGGCAGAAAACGTGGGATGAATGGGGGGTGGTTAGCGGCTGGGTGGAAAGATGGTGCGTTATTGATTGCAGACTTACATGCCACTCTCTTGTGGGTCCGAAGCATGGGTCAGGTCATGGTTTCGAAAATGGTCAGATCATGAGCCAGAAGAAATGGTCATAATGGGGGTTGGTGACTTTGTAGACTAGAACCTCAGTTACAATGTGGCTCATGGCGTCATTCATCCACATCTAGAACCAGATGACCTTACTCCACCATAAAATGAACATTAACACATATTGATATCAATATTTTCATTTCTTTGAGTGTACCACATCAGTTCCCAATTGAAGTTTGATTTGAAGATTCAAATTCAGAATCTTTAAAGACAATGCACTTGAATATTCTTTTAACTAAATTCTTTGCTCTTTTCCTAAGATTCTGTGGCAACTGTTGGAGATTTTTTCCCAAGTATGTTTTCACCACATGACACTTTGTCTTCGTATGCAATGTCTCACCATTATGTCAGCTATCGAGCACATGACCACAGAAAAAAAGCCATATTCAGAGATTGGTGTCAAAGCAAATTGTCAATGATCCTGTGCTAACCTGCAGCTCTGTGTAGATGACCCCAGAGTAGACCAGTGGGCATTACACTGTCCTGATTGTTGGACGGAATGGTCAGTGAATGGTCAGTGGAATGGTCAGTGAATGGTGTGTACAGCTGGCTGCTCCTGGAAAAGCAACAGTTTTACTAAGTGACCGGCGACCAGCACCAGTGTCTTGGCCAGTGTGTATCCATGGTAACAGAGTCCACTTCTTTGTTATCTGTTACAGAGGATGACGTTACCTGTTGCCATTGTTACAAAGGGTATAGTTATATATGTTACCTGTTGCTATTGTCACAAATGGGTGAAAGATTCCCACAGCAACGTTGAACTCCATATATTCACTCACTCACTCACCTGTTGCTATTGTTTCAAAGGATGATGTTACATGTTGCCATGGTTACAGAGATTACACATCACCTTTCAATCCCCATTTCTCTTGGTAACTTTACTGATATTAATACAGTTTTGTAATGATAGTTAATAGAATTCAATGAAAGAATTACAGAGCCTGTCTGAATATTGATTACAGTGCACTTTAAGATCTGAATACTTTTATTATAGTTAACAGTACAACACAGCACCGCGGTAGAGCATTGGACTACAAATCACTAGTGCACTAGTGTTTTTCTATGCGAATGGCATGCAATGTCTCTATGCAGTCTTGATTTTTGTTTTGTTTTCAACAACCATAGTTACATGGGCCCTAATGCAAGAAATGGTACCCAAGAAATAGCTACTTCATATCTTCCTCCCACTATACAAACATATATTGGCAATATCACATAAATACTGACACATGTTTTCTAGCATACAACTGAAGAAGGAATTGGACATTGAACACGAGCTATATGCTTGTGTGTAGCCACAAAACAGACATTGGTGAATTGTATTGGAGCCACTGCATAGAGACTGCAGGGATACAGGACTTTACCGTAGACAATTGTACTGTGTCACCCCACAACCCGCGCTAATGACAGAATACTTCCAGACTTCAACTGCTAATAAATTCAGTTCACAACCAATTAGAGAACAAATTTAATTAATTAAAGTTCAGATGTATTGATTCACATTATTCTGAATCTATAAAAATGCTTGGTTAAACTTATATATTGTTTCATTACGTTTTGCCACATTGATCATATAGATTACGCCATGCTTTGTTTAAATATTAATATAGGGAATATTAGTTTTAATATTTTTTTAAATTGTTAAATATAAACCTACTGTTTTGCTCTTTCTACCTAAAGTAAGGTAACATAACACACAATTAATATTATGTTTTAATGTTAGAAGTATTAAAATAACACAGGTATGCTCATAAAGACGTACTTCTTACTATTCTGCAATTAAACATGTTAATTAAAGTGCGTGTTTGATTATTGAACGGTAAGTCCTCAACCTGGGTCATCAAGTGTTATGTTAATTCAGCAGTTTCGTCAAGGTATATTTCACCTGCTATATGAAATCAATTAACATCTTTGACATATCCTTTCAGAGGAATTCATCAGTCCATGCTAATATGCTTCAGTTGGGTGAGTGATTGATCAACAGGAAATGGGGAATCAATGGAGAGAAAAGGAGCACACTGTATTGGAGCACAGTAGACATAATTGTTGTGCTCCTCTTGGGACATCCAGCTTCAAAGGCTGGTTGTGAACGGAAGTTTAGTCAAGTTACTGGAGGAATCAGAGCTGGCTTTGCAGTCAGAGGAGTGTTTACAGTTCAGTGTATCCACAGTATCCACAGTATCCACTGTATCCACATGGCAATAGGTAACACGTGTACAGGTATTTAATCAAAGCTGAGCAAAAGTAGAAAGTACACATTCTTTTAAAGATATACCGACAATTGAATTAGTTGGGCCCCCTGAGCCTATACAACACGATATAGGGTAGTGATATTGATTATCTGTAAAGCAAAGTAATTAATATGAATAAATATCGAAGCAGATCTTGTAGACCAATCTGTCAGATGTCCATGGTGTTTTCGGCCAAAAGTGGTCTTATACGTGACATGGGTCATATCGTTGTCAAAAATATCATTTTACATATGTGTAGAGTACAACCAACAATTCAAATACAGAAGAAATCTTTTCTTTAAAAATATCTGCAAGGCTATGAAACTAAAATATTCAGTGAGAGTGTGCAGATGTTGGTGTCCATGATGTGCACTGGACAGTCTGTAATGGTCATTTCATGAGTACTGCAGAGTGGTTTGCAGTTGATAGGTAATTTATAATCTCAGTACATGTCTGCAACAAAATGAACCTCCAGTGGTTGCCATCCAGGAAAAATCCAGATGGGACGTCAAAGCCTGATGACCATCAAACCCACTTTCACTGTCTGCATCTCCAGTGGTGTCTCCTATAGACCTCCATCAGTGTCTCCTATAGACCTCCAGCAGTGTCTCCTATAGACCTCCAGCAGTGTCTCCTATAGACCTCTAGCAATGTCTCCTATAGACCTCCAGCAATGTCGCCTATAGACCTCTAGCAATGTCTCCTATAGACCTCCGGCAGTGTCTCCTATAGACCTCCAGCAGTGTCTCCTATAGACCTCTAGCAATGTCTCCTATAGACCTCCAGCAGTGTCTCCTATAGACCTCCTATAGACCTCCAGCAGTGTCTCCTATAGACCTCCAGCAGTGTCTCCTATAGACCTCTAGCAGTGTCTCCTATAGTCCTCCTATAGAACTCCAGCAGTGTCTCCTATAGACCTCCGGCAGTGTCTCCTATGCCAGAGTGATGGCAATAATATTTATCTACCAAATTTGCTGACAGGAGACAGGAGGATTTGATTATGACATGGTCAATGTTATATACAGAAAGTTGACAGAACAATGGTGTAGGATGCCGATCAATGCAGTGTTCTTCATACAGCCTGAGAGGAGGTGTTGTACTGCTGTTGTAGGTGTTGTACTGCTGTACGTTGTACTATCTGGATTCAAGACTGCTTTACTTACAATATAGGAAGTCATATAGCAATACACTGAACCAACAATATCATGATATACCCGTTGCTTGAGTAATTTAAAGTTGATTTACCAGTTTTCAGAAAAGTAATGATATTATATCAGATTAAGCTTTCAAAGAGATAGTTACTGCATGCTTTGAAGCGCTACACTGTTTATTACCCTGGACATTGGATCAGTGTGCCTTCTCATTATACCTTCTCAACACCCTAGGGAGTACACATGTCAATGATCAACTATGGTATTGACTGGTTCCCATTGGCAACCAATCTTATACAGTTGTTGTGTTTCTTGTAAGCGTATTTGTAGTTAATATTTTCATCAACACGGTAAAGTATGGAAATTGCTTGGAATACCTTGACTGGTTGATTATGTATTCAATTTCAAGTACAATGTACATAACTATGTGTATATGTATATGTAAGTACTATGGCAATGGTGGGAATAAGACAAACCTGAGGGATTTAACACTTCAAGCAACATTGCAGACTTAACCCCAACAACCTTAAGGTCTTTGATCAATTTCTGATACTCGCCAAACTTGTTCCAAAGAAATGCCAAGATATTAAAAACTTTCTAGTTGCAATATTAGCCTGTCAGACAAGATTTTGTTGACTAGAACTGTTAGGGTTAAATGTGTACCATATGGTGACAGTGTTGTGAGGACTGGCGATATATTGACGTTGTTGTGAACAGCAGTATTGTGACACCTGACAAACACCAGCCATCATCTCATTGTCTGTGTATACTGCCTTAAAGATCATTTATATGTAATATTGGACCGGAGACCTTTAGAAATCTGACCCGCCTGGCATTCCTAATGGCTGGCAACCATTCACTGAGGTTCACATGTTCTCGGTGCACGTGACAACCGACCACTACGACACCAGCCGTTGAGTACGAGGACAACTGCTGCTCTCGCGGCAGGTAGAATGTCCTTTTTCAACACCGCGGAGCCATAAGTTGTCCGCCATGTGCACCGACTAAACAGGCTTAGACCATAACGTCATTAAAGGCCCACAGCTCGCATGTGGAGACTTTGGATTGGATTGAATCCAAGGGAACAAAGACTTATGTTCGGACGACCTTGAGGCAGCGAGCTCTTGAGCTGTAGCTCAGTGAGGCAATGGTTGATGGTCCTTGTAGTGCTTCCACTCCAGGGCACTGCAGTGACGTGACAACACAGTCATGTACCTGACACAGTTGACACAGTGACCACAGTGATGTGACAACACAGTCGTTTGTGACACAGTGAGCTACATATGATGGGTCATTAGCATACAGCTCTGATACCTGGCACTGACCACTGACCAACAAAACTGCAGACTATCATTATCAGTAAAACATTAGATGATTTTACCCCAATTACCTTAATTAATATTAATGGAAGTCTTGCACATGCTTTTGCAGAATTTCTGTCCTATATTTCTTAATAGTATATTAATCCTTATGTTCAAGAATTATGTTGCTAATTGATCATGATTATTATTTTAATCAAAAAGTTGGGATTCTGATGCCATTACAAGTTTATTAAATTAGCGGTGGAAAATTGTAGAAAACTAAAATAACTTCCTTATTAGTATATAAGGAAACTCACTTGATATTAGATAATGATGGATAATATTGTGTCTTTAATGTTACATATTCGTATTTTCAATAAAAATAGATTTCTAAAACATTTTCTATATTGCTTTTGTTGACAATGGTTTATACACAATATAACAAATACCAAACACATCATTATTATAAAATATGACATTTACCGTATTACAATGAATGATTTAAAGATAACACTAATTTTTAAGCTTATATAAAAAATATATCAGGGATTACATATAATTGAAGTCAACAACCTTAGCAGAAATCTTGTAAAACTACGACATTAATACATCAGAGAAAACCAACTGTCTAGCAGATTCATTGACCCCTCCAAATAGAGACATGTAATGCCAAACAAAGTGGATGTTTTATTCTGCCCTGGTGGCTAGGAATTCAGATCTATAAGAAAACAGATGTTAATTTCCGCTGCCTTGGGTAGCGAGATAATTCCTGTACAATGTAGCTGGGATCTGTGAATCCAGGATCAGGGCCCCCCCATGAGCCTTCATTGCCGAAGCAGCAGGGGCTGCCTGGAGGGGCCTAATCCTCGTGTAGACCAGCTCTGTGTACTGGGCGGCAAGATTCTTTGTACATGCACATGTATATCGTAGTGATATACTAGTATCTACAATGGAAAACTTTCTATGGATCATATCAAACTTGAATAAGTAATTATAATATTGGAAATTTGAGTATTTTCATTGAGACTTCATTTTTAAGTGTGTGATATTTTCTTTGGCATTTCCTGTGGTACTGATATCTCAATTAATTACTTCAATATATTCAATTCTCTCACTTTTCTTGTTTCTTCTCTGGTATCTTCTCAGTATATTCTTAAACACAGTTTATTGTCCAATATAGCCTTTCTGTTATACATCTTCTCCAATGCATTTTCTGGTTCTTTCTTCAGTGACCTTTCCAGTAACCTCCCTGGAATGGTGTCTTCTCAAATATATTCTCTAATATCTTTATTGGTATCTTCTCTGGTACTGATTATAATTTCCAATATGGTGTCTTCTTCAGTATATATCTTTTGGAAACCTTTTCAAGTATTATCTCAGGTCTATTCTCTGGTATCTTAAAATTATCTTCTCCAATCATTTTCTGTATACATATAGGGCAATTATCATTCTTGGTTGGTCAATACCAGCAATGTGGATTAGTCATCCTTACGGAAATACATAGCTGTTGTGCAATCCTGTCTTCCTAAGTGATTATCAATGAACTTCTATAGGAAAATGGTGTAATCTCATTGTATGTTTTTGCTCTTCATTGTGAACTCAAACTTAATCTACTAGAATCAGAAAGAGAAAGAAATGTTTTGTATGCACCACTAATTTAGGGATCTTTTATAAAAATATCTACATTTTTCCAAATCTTTCTCAGAATTTGTACCATACGACAACCATTTAAGTTGTCTTAGGTTTAGAAATTATTTATAAAAATGTGTTCTTTTCCTATTGAAAAATATGCTACATCTTCTTTAAAACAATATGCCATTTGGTAATTAGTTGCACATTTAAAACTCTCATTAAATATAGAATTCATTATTTTCATATTTTTTAATTTGGCTTTATTATCAACAGTTCTTCAGATGTGGAAAGTAATGTATTTTGACTTTACCCTGTAAAAATGCTGTTGACAGTAAGAATGTATTATTCATGAAGGAAGGTTAGATTAGATTGCTACTTTTTTTTAGGTCCGACTGATAGCAGGATTATCTGTAAGAAGTATGGACAGTTCAACAAGCGTTCAATGAATCATCGTATTGAGTGCAATATTTATGTTTATCTCATAAAATTGGCCATCTTTATTTCTGGTAGCATTCTGTCAATATTCTTTCACAATCAGGTTTTCATATCATCATGTCAATATTTCATGCATTCAAAATTTAATTATTTTTAATCACAAATTTCAATAAGTAAGCTTACTCCTGTTGAATGAACTCCGAAATAACAATTAAATCACATTTTGAGTTGCACTCAAGTTAAAATATGCACCTCTCATATTCTTGTAAATAGAACCAATGTCAAAGTGCACTCAGATAACCCTGGTAACTGTTTCCATTAGAGACGAGCGACCCCTGACCTTTGCTGGAATCAGATGCCCAATCTTGCATATCATAGTGAATCTTCTTCAGGATTAATACATGATGGTAGGCGTAGTTGTACTCCTTGGCTCCAACACAAGGCATGACGTCTCCAGTCTCAGATGTTGACGTACCCTGTTCTTGGCTTGGCTGGGGGTCCAGAGTGGCAGTTCTTGGCTGGGGGTCTATAATGGTGGCCGCCATGTCTTCAATAATCTACACTACAAGCACTCGTACAAAGATGGTGCAGGCATCGGCAGAAAAAGAGATAAAATAGCTCCCTGCCGTGTGCATCCAATATGAATGAAGTTTCAGAGACCTGTATGATGTGCAACGTAGAGATTGGCAATGCTGCAAAAGTTAATTACCCCATGAATTCCTTATGAATCCTCCGCTATGTGAGTGACACAGATTTTATGGTTAAAGTTTACCGTGGGAATTGTGGACTATCCCTTGTGTACGTTCAGACACCTAACTCTGGTATAAGTCATCAACACACCATCATCTTGTACTTAATAGTACAAACATTAATAAAGAAAAAAACAATAACAAACCCCAAAACATACCCTGAAATAAAAACACTTCAAAGTACTATTGATATATCAATGGACACATACACGTTTTACGAATTTGATACTCTTACCAGTCACGTAGGAGAATAGAAACGTAATTCTGGCATATATTGAAGCTGTGCTCGCTAATGTCGTCAGGATATTAAATTTCATATCGTCCTCTGATGACTGGTAAATTATTGATGAGAGTATCACGCTGTAGAATGTGAGGGACCTGCTCGTCGGAAGGCTTACTATCACCGTGTAAATATTTGGCTGGGTAATGCCCTTCTCTTGGCCATCTATTGAAACTTTGGAAAACTTTTGTATTCCTGAATTTCATCTCAATTATCCTTCGAATATCCCGGATACCGTCATAGATATCTCCGGCGCCCCGACAGAAGATGAACAAAACTCAACGGTAAGGTGACTTCTGCTAAATCTTGTCGGTCTCCATTTTGGCAGAATTATTTCATACAACATTTATTTTCACTGAATAGTGTATATTTTCCAAATTATTTTCATTTTTGAACAAACAGTGTTTTGAATTTGTGTCATTTCCCCTTATTGTAATGTCAAGTAATTTTCAGTGTTGAATTCATTTGTACATTAATAATACATCCAAGATAAGTGTTACTAGGAAACCTAAACTTCATGATCGTGCATACTTATATATTAATGTAAACTGTCAACTGTTGCCTTAAGGAGAATGTTATATATGCTGCAATCTAACACTGCTGTCTACCTGAAGATTATTAAATTCATATTCATACTGCCTTTAATTGCCTGTTGAAAATGTTGTTAAAGGGACACAGTCATTATACAAGTCATTTTACAAATTCTAGTATATTAACTATATATATATATATATCCCTTAAAACTATTTCTTAACATCTTGTGAATATATTTAAAGAGACGCACAATAGTGAATCAGGGCTTTGTACCATAGTCTTTACAAATGATTACTTCCATCTTTTTCTCTTTTAATTTTCTTGGTTTCTTTAATGATTGAAAATATTTATTGGCTCATTAACTTTGTCTTTATAACAACTGTAGCATTGATATTTTATAAACATAAAACATTGTTATTTATTATATAAGATAAATGTAAATATATGATGATATCATAGCTATTAAACTTGATTTTCATGATGAGCACATTTTATACTTATGGTACCGTTATTAGTTAAATCTGATAATGATGGTTTTATCAATAATTCAGAAAATAAAATGGTAAAACAAGTTTTAACAACACTATTTCCTAAATACCACTTCCCAGATAAAATACTGTACCTACTAACAACAAAAGTAAATGATGTTGAATCTGGATTTCATGGCCCATGTAACTCTCACATAAAGGGAGTGATAAAAACTCATTTGAAACTATCACCATGGTAACCAGAAATGTTTCACTTGGCAATATGGATTATACAATGTAAAATATGTAATAAAACCTGTATTAGTAATTTTTACATTAACTAAAGTCTCTAAATTGATTCTGTGTGTCATGGCTCACTTAGTGACTTACAGGTATTGTTGATGAAACAGTATGACAGGAAGCTAGTTATTGATTACTTTGAGTAGCTAATTACTGTCTATGTAACCAATTACTGATGTAAGAATACCTATATCAGTCACATGCCACTGCCACTGTCATATATTGGTAATAATTTCTCTAAGTTGTCAATGCCACACTGCATGTGTACGTGATGACATCTTAACATCTTATCACAGTCTTCTAACATTGCCAGCATTGTTGTGTTCCATAGTGTGACTGTGGGTGGTGGTGGTGGGGGGAGGTGGGGTTGTGGTGGGGGAGAGGGAGATTGGCAGTAGGTAAAAGGCCATGTAAGAAAAAACTAAAGAATTCCAACGTACTTTGGCAAAAACATATAATTTGACAGTAATTCCAGAGTATTAGCAAACTATTTGACCCAATTAAACAGCTGCTCTCTGCTAATTGGCATAATGTTTGATATTGACTTCTTGAAGTTACTTGTATGCTACTACCGTATTGTTTTATGTTTTAAATAACATACTTTAACCATTCAAAGCAACATTTCAGTAATTTCTGTATTTTCCTCATCACAGTAAAAAAAAAGACCCAAAACAATAGCAACTGCATGTAATAATTTCAGATCATTATCTAATGCCAGGTTGAATTGTCTGATGGTCAGGTTGAATTGTCTGGTGGCCAGGTTGAATTGTCTGATGGCCAGGTTGAATTGTCTGATGGCCAGGTTGAATTGTCTGATGGCCAGGTTGAATTGTCTGATGGTAAGTTTGAATTGTCTGATGGTCAGGTTGAATTGTCTGATGGCCAGGTTGAATTTTCTGATGGTCAGGTTGAATTGTCTGATGGTCATGTTGAATTGTCTGTTGGTCAGGTTGAATTGTCTGATGGTAAGTTTGAATTTTCTGATAGGAGTTGAATTGTCTAATGGCCAGGTTGATTGTCTGATGGTCAGGTTGAATTGTCTGATCCCCATGTATACTAGTATTTGGAAATAGAACAAAATGAATAATAATATGGCAGTGTTATTTTTTCTTGTCAAAATGATTTAAAATGTCTTATTGTCCCTTCGAAATAAATAAGATAAGACATACATGTATATAATACTACGGATAGATGCCAATATTGCAAGTTCAAACATGGAATTCTTCAGTAGATGAAGGAAGGAAAGATCCATACAGTGCATGTCTTTGGCAGACTTTCTGATTCTGTGTCTGACATATTAGTCTGTGTCACACTCCGATCTTAGTCTCACCCAAATATTGTAGTCCTTAGTCTGTGTCACAGACCATAGTCTCACCCAAATAGTTAGCCTATGTCACAGACTGCAGTCCCACCCAGATGGTCATATTAACCCTCTGATCCATGCTGGGGGGAACCACATATGCCCCAAAGAGCTGTGCCTAATCCAGCAAGGAGAGGGTTAAATATATCTCAATTGAACATCTTATAGTAAGTCTTAGATTTATGGGATACAAGATGGTAAAGGTTTTCAGTGACTTCTCTTATATACAATACCAACCTGTAGGTTTGCTATGCAAACTTTCTTTCATCCTCTTGAGATTACGGTTAGTCTAGTGACAAACTACTTTTGCTTGGTTATCCTAAAATAGGATGCTTACGATGAATTATTAGACAATATGAAGCCAGGACACTGATAAACTGAAATAAAACATTCAAGATTATTTCTTGAAAACTAAACTATGTTCAATAACCTTTAAGTGTCTGCTTAAGAAGCATAACTTAACTTGAACAGTAAGTCAGAGTGACATTCTTCAACCTTCTCTTCTATGTCAGCAATCAGCTCACCATTGCAAGAAATTTGTGTCTGTACTTTTATTCACTAGCTTTAGGTGATTGAACAAATTGGACATAGTCCTGAGTGCAGTAACAGAGTCTATACCCTGGCTGGTGTGGAACTAACAATAACATCATGTTCTGTCGTCAGATACTTCATCATTGGCATTGTTGATGTGGATTTAATATAAATAGATTTCTTAACAGAATTGCAGAAATACATCAATTTGATATATTATAAAAGTATAACATTTTATGATCTAAATTAGATCCAAAATATTGAAATGTATTAATACTGCTCACACATTGTCATTGTAACAAAGAGTATATGCATAATATAAACATATACCAATAGTCTATAAGCAGATGATAAGAGATAAACAAATACCAATAGTCTATAAGCAGATGATAAGAGATGGACAGACACCAACAGTCTATAAGCAGATGATAAGAGATGAATAGATACCAATAGTCTATCAGCAGATGATAAGAGATGAACAGACACCAATAGTCTATCAGCAGATGATAAGAGATGGACAGACACCAACAGTCTATAAGCAGATGATAAGAGATGAACAGATACCAATAGTCTATAAGCAGATGATAAGAGATGAAATATACCAATAGTCTATAAGCAGATGATAAGAGATGAACAGATACCAATAGTCTATAAGCAGATGATAAGAGATGAACAGATACCAATAAGAGATGGAGCCACCTCTATTTTGTTGAACAGGAAATTCAGCATTGAAATCATACAGCGTACTTTTGCCAATTCTGTCTCATTCATTGTGTGTATAATGACTGTTCTTGTCCCACTCTTAATGCCCCATACCAGCCGCGCCCGGGGGTCGTGTAATTAGGGGTCAGCTCCCACTGGACTCAGGTAGCCAAAGTCTGGACCTTCCCTGGGTACAATTAATTCCCCATCAGATGACAGAGACAGATTCTGATGGTCACGGAAATTGTGACCGTACCGATGTTGACGACGCTAGTGCCATGCTTTTGGTACGGTGTCCGTACTTTGTTGAATTGCAGATTAGTACTGATCCATCAAGCTGACCTCTGACATCTGACCCCACCAAATCTGTAAATGTCGCTTATCAGTAGGTGCAGTTGAGGTTAAACATGGTGATAATTATTAGGTGTACATGATTCCCATTCTATTTCTGTGTGCATATTCATGTGTTTGAACTTACGTGTGTTTACTGTTCACTGAATAGTGAATGTATATTTGGGTTAATCAGATTCTCTAGGGTACAGGTTCATGATTTCTGCTCTAATGGTCTAGCTGTTGACCTGTACATTCTGTACATTACTTGTTCATTATAAATACACACGTGTCAGAGAACGGAATGAATATACAGGTATCAATATATACACACAACACACGTGTTATTGGAATGTTTTAAGAAACTGGAATTTGGTTTTAATATTTCATAAAAAAATCTTTCCAAATGTTTATGCTCATGTGGAATGAAAGTTTAATATTTCTCATTCTTGTCAAATAACTTCTGGACAGTTGGTTGTTGACATTGTTGCATCAAACTGGGCATCTTGTTTTCTGTAGTGGATGAAGTGGTTGTTGAAGTGGTTGTTGAAGTGGTTGTTGGAGTGGTTGTTGAAGTAGTAGTTGTTGAAGTGGTTGTTGAAGTGGTTGTTGAAGTGGTTGGAGTGGTTGAAGTGGTTGTTGAAGTGGTTGGAGTGGTTGTTGGAGTGGTTGTTGGAGTGGTTGTTGGAGTGGTTGTTGGAGTAGTTGTTGAAGTGGTTGTTGAAGTGGTTGTTGAAGTGGTTGTTGAAGTGGTTGTTGGAGTGGTTGTTGGAGTGGTTGTTGAAGTAGTTGTTGAAGTGGTTGTTGGAGTGGTTGTTGTAACGGTTGCAGTGGGTTGTGCAGAGGTTGTCACTGGCAAGCCTAGATGCTGGTCCCAGTGGATTCCGTGCGTACAGCGAAGTGACTGCTGATAACAAGAACTGGGTTTTTTTAAGGAACCAACAGCTGTTGGGATCATGAGTAGTAATGAATTAATCATCAAAGGCCTCCAATTAGCCAGGCAATTGTCTTCAGTTTTAACTCCTCCCTGGAAGTCCCCGACCCTCTGTAGTAGAGGCGGCAGCTGTGTGCTGTATCATCACAACAACACGCAGCATCGTCACCGCAACATGCAACATCGCCAATGTCAGTTGTTTGCCATTGGTACGTTTACCAAGGTTATTGTGGGTTGATTTCAATAAAGCAAAAAGTATTCCTTCTCTAGATTGCAGTGTCTGTTAGCATTAATTAACTGGTAAGAAATTGTTAACAGGGTTTGAGAATTTAAACAAAAAATTCTGGAAATAACTTGTTACATGAGATGCTGTTTTCATTTACTGTACCAGGTTATGTTTCACCTTCTCCCTGCTGAATTGTTCCATTGAGCATGTGTTTGGGGCATATGTATATGCCCACAACAGTGAGGAGGTTAAGTGTTACATACTATTGTTTCATATACTAGTATCATCTTTGTCTTTTTGGTGAAAACAATTAACTGGTAAGAAATTGTTAACAGGGTTTGAGAATTTAAACAACAAATTCTGGAAATAACTTGTTTATTGGTACTACAGGTAACAGTAACATATTTATCAATTGATATATAGGATTATCTCAATTCTGGGTTCATTTGAAATTAAAATACAGCTGCCATTTTTGTCCATTGGAAATCTGTCGATTATTTTTCACGAATCTACAGTTTCTGTATATTATTATTCAGGAATGT
>JAVCKZ010056124.1:0-16495 GCA_034780755.1 Lepetodrilus elevatus | reverse complement strand
AGGCTCGCATAATACAATGCTTATCCCAAATGCAGGATACTGACGGTATCTAAAGACACTCGGGTAATAATCTCTATGTATGTATGTGTACACTGTCAATGAAGTATCTCTGTGAACTGACCTGTGGCTGTGATGTATTTCAGGTTGCTAGGGCATCATACACAACAACAAAGGGGAGACAATCCGTAACTCTTGCCAGGGACTTCCTGAACGAGTACAGGAAGGTTAGTGATGCATAATAAAAATATTCCAATAGATATTAAACCATAGAATTATCTGTATCCACCTATAGCGTTAGACGTCTCACCAGTTTGTCACTGCCTGGTAAATGAATCACAGGCTATCTCGTCTACCTACAGTCCCTAAACCCACATTTCATTTGAACGTGAATATATCATTTGTTTTCATTATTTGGCCAATACTTTTGTATCTTTTCCTCTTGTTTTTGTGTGTATTTTATCGGAGACTGGCTACACAGGGTTGCTATGGGATTTGTCTAATGTTAGTTTCATTAAACATTGTTATGTTTTGTACTGACAATGCTGCAGGTGCTGTTCACGATGCTGACTACGTTGTTGTTGTTTTATCAGATTAACCAGCCTGAGACAGATGAAGATGCAGCCACGAAGCAATCGATCAAGACTCTGTATTTTAGGGAGGTGTTAGAGGTATGTATTTTAGGGAGGTGTTGGAGGTATATATTTTAGGAAGGTGTTTAAGGTATGTGAGGTATGTACTTTAGGGAGGTGTTGGAGGTATGTGTTTAAAGACATTCTTGTGTTGATGATTTCAGGATGTTGAGAACAGCCCTGATGTGCTGCAGGTGCTAAGCTCACTTCAGAATGGAAGGCGAAATAGAGTAAGTTGTTAGGAAAATATAATACTAATAACGTTCAAGCTTACTATTACAAGCATAGGTTCTTTAATGTTTACAGTCGCGTATGGGTGAAATATTCCTGCTGTGACATAAAACACTAATTCATTCATTAATTTGTTTTCATAAAACAGTGGATGCTTCAATATGCAAAGTAAATATTATGTAGTCACACAGTAGATATAATTGTTTTACATCTGTTCTGGAATACTTTTTAGGATTCCAATGGAAAATCAATATCTGTAAGTGGTGGTGTGGAGTTCTGTGAGAGTTGTCTACCTTGCCATACTAAAATATGCTAACCAACATGGAAATATTGTTTTTCCTAACTTAATGTGATTGGTACGAAAGCATGTAGCAACAGTTGGTTTTGTCACGTATCGTGACGTATGGGTGAAAGATTCCCGCTGTGATGTAACCCAATAATTCTCAGTTCACTAAGCGCTTTAGGGTAATTTTTTAACAAAATTATATAGGACGCTATATAAAATGCTGTATATTATAATTCACCTGTTGGTATCCTCGCAGCCATTTTGCTGTTGGGGTACACAGCCCTTGGTTTTATCACTAATACATTTCATTGCTAACATGTGTTGATGTGACCCTGATAGTTGAGATTACTTATGTGGCCAATCAAGTGACCTCTTTATATTCCTGAATTGCCACAGCTTAAAAATAATTATATATTCCAAAACTGTTTTATTGTTTAATGCTAGGATTTTACTAGAACTTTCCTAGTTTGAAGGTTGTGCATCACTTCTGTGTTTGAAGGTTGTGCATCACTTCTGTGTTTGAAGGTTGTGCATCACTTCTGTGTTTCAGCCAATGTCTGCCATTCTAGAGGAGGAGTTCTTCACTGCAGAGAGAGACGTGGTGTGGAGGGGCCTAGAGGGGAGGGACCTAGAGGGGAGGAACTACAACGCTGCCATGCCGCCACCACTCGACGTACACGCTCAGGTCTACCGCACAATCACCGCGGCCGATCAGTTTCATCCTCTCAGTCCAAATGTGATGTGTTCTCCAAACATACGCAATTCAAAGAAAAATCCATTTTTCAGACGGCGGACTTTCACAAACCTTCCCATCGCTAAACCCTGTAAGCAATTTAAACCAAATAGATCATTGAAAAAATACAATAAGGAAATGAAAACGGTTGAAAGAGCTGTGAAACCCACATCACCTACGACGACCGCTACCGCTGCTCTCAAACCGACATCTACAACTGCAGGCCAGGAGATGAAACCTCTGAAACGTCCCTCACTAAAACTAGACGTTGGTAAACAGATCCCCGAAGCTGAGCCCAAACCGCCGTCGTTTCACGTCGTGACGATACAAGACGGAGATTCTAATCCAGTTCTTCCAGACAAGAAACCTCGATTTGAAGTGGAAACGTTCCCCGAGACTGAGCTACCACCCGACACCGGCTCTGTAAACACAACATCCACGGTCGGTCAATGTGTCGATGGTGCAGACTCTTCCAATCTAACGGAGGTCGCTGCGGATGTTCCAATACCTCAGGAAGAAGAGCACGAAGCTCTCTTAAAAGATCACAAATAGATGCCAGACCCTGGCACCTACAGATGACATGACGACTGATGACACACGTTCACATGAGTGACAACCTATTAAGACTCACTCCAAAACCTGCCATGACAGATCGCTCTTTTAACGGAATACCTCTCAACCAATCAAATCACTAGAATCATTGCATTTTTTTTATGATATAATTTTACTTCACAAACGACACCAGTTCAACAATCTGACAGACTGCCAAACCATGATCTGATATTTCATGTTTTCTTAGACAATTCTTTGTTTTATGACATCTCTATTGATGTGTTTTGCACAAGTTATCTGCGTTATCTGTTAATTTAATGTTTTAGAACTCATTTACAATGTTTAGTTACTGGATTATCTCCCCCTGTCACAACCAAAGATAGACATCGCAAGAAAAGTGCAATGCCATACTTTAATGTGCATTAGCTTAATGGGCATTTAAAACATATTTAATCTAATTTTAGTTTTGTAAATTTACCATGTATATTTGTTGTACATGACACTATCAATTTTGATATTCCTTACTCATTTTGAAACATATATTTTACAGATGCTAAATGTATTAGTATGTTAGCATCGTGATATGTTGTCCTTTTTAAAAGATTGTATTTGTTAATATTTCCACAGGAATGTACATGAATATAATGATAGATTTGTGTATATTGACAAAGGATGTTAATATTTCTACTGTATTGTATATTGTTGATATTTATACAGGACTGTGTATAATGATAGAATTGTGTATATTGTTGTTAATATTTCTACTGTATTGTATATTTGTTAATATTTTTACAGGACTGTATATGTAAAATGGTAGGACTGTGTATGTTGACATATGATGAGAAAACAGTGTACATTGACAAGACAAGTTTCACAGGCACTTGAAGCAAGCCATTATTTTTTTAATAAATTCTTTTAAAACATTTTAAACAAAATTAAAGATAGACCCATCAACGACATAGGATATAGACCTAGATGTATATTTATAGTGTATGTCATCAATGGGTCTATCATTACTCTGTTCACTTGTTTTTCTTCGTTATTTAAAAATAAAAAATAATAAAACAAATATGTCTTATTTTATAAACATTTATTAAAACACAATAATTGCCTCCTTCAAATGTCTATGATTGTACTGAATGTATTGAGCTATGTATAGCTAGAAGACGCAACTGTCTAATAAGGGGAAACTTTAAGTATGAGAAATACAATTGTTATATTATTTTTAAAAAGTGGTTTCTTTACATAAAATATGAATCTGACATAATCCGACATTTTTTGTTCATAGCAGGTAGAGGAGATCGCACCAGAAACTCATCCATCTTGTGAACAAAATCACTGCTATGTGGAATGAGACACAACCTAATGCTTGGATGACAACAAAATCTGCGTGCATCTAGCATCTGTCTGGTCCACACCGTCACTGAGAAATGTGCCAAGTGAATTAAATGATTGTATGAATACCAATCTAATAATAGCTAGCATTGGAAACAAGCCTTGAGATGAGAATAGGAATGTCTAAACGATGCATATAAGACATAGAAACT
This sequence comes from Lepetodrilus elevatus, assembly GCA_034780755.1. NCBI lineage: Eukaryota > Metazoa > Mollusca > Gastropoda > Lepetellida > Lepetodrilidae > Lepetodrilus > Lepetodrilus elevatus. Next base: position 12,517 of record JAVCKZ010056124.1, on the reverse strand, counting down.
CTCACAATGGCAAACGTAAGGAAATGAAACTTGAGCATAACAGGAAACAGTACAGCAATACCTGAGGAGAAACATTTGATTAAATTAGTGCTTTACATTGCAACCTTTAAAGGCATAATATCACAGATATTTATGGTCGCTTGGGACTAGTTCTTAGCTACAACTGCAAAATACATTCACTTGACATACATAAAATCATGTTTGTACTTCCAAAAACCTTTCCACCTGTTTGGCAGACAAATATCCAATGCAACCCCCTGTAGTCTACTGATAGACAACCTGAATATGGTCGTGTTTGTTATTTTCTTAATTATGTATATGCAAGGGGACGTAACTCAGTGGTACGATTTAAACATATAATACACACACGCACGTTTTCTTGCAAATCGTTCATATTTCAGTGGGTGGATAAATCAAGCGCAATTAGTCTCAGCTGTGATATTATGCCTTTAATTAAATAATTGAGAGAAAAAAAGTATTTCTAGGAAGGGTCTGGCATCATGATCAAACATGTAGCAAACACAACACTAACTGCTTTGGTATACATATACATATATTTATTCATCAATTGTTGGACATAAATATAGTATGTACACTCATGACCTGCTGAACAATGTTTCTGTAATCTGTGCTACATTGAGATGTTATTTGCAGCCTGTTAATTACTGGGATCTTACTGCAATGTGTCGTTCATCTACTCACTGACATAGCAAGTTTTACAATGGGAGCGTTGCTGTCTAAAACTGTATTTCCCCATTAATTCAGAGATATCACAGTGGTGTGTCTCAGCTGGGAGGATAGTCTACAACAGTTGTTTCTGTACACGTCGGCAATGGCAGGTACTGACAAACCAAGAGCAATAACAGTGCATCCTGTATGCTGATGTTGAACCTCAACCTGATGTTGGAAGCAATCCAAAAAATACATTTTTGATCAATTTTTCACATATGACATTTTACCAAAAGAAATTACAAAGACATCACAAATGACACAATATTCCCTTCGTGTGACACTGTTGACTCTTGGAGACGACACAAGATAGAATTCAAACTTGAACCGTAAGGTGTCTAGTCCGACCCACTACCACAGTGCTATTTCACACTGTTATTTTAACCAGACATGCCCAGGTAATCAACCATCACAATACATTATTACTTTTAACCCTCTCCATGCTGAAGGCAACTAGAGATGGCATAAAGAGCAGTTCTTGTGCATAATCCAGCAGGGAGAGGGTTAAATGTTCATATTTTCAAACACAGTCAATATTTGTAAAGTTCTGATGTACATTTTCAAGATGGCTGAATTTGAAGAGTTCGATGAACATAAAACATCAATAATTTCAATTTTGTTACACTAGCGTGAGAGGACGTTATTGTTTGATTGCTGGTAGGTGGACTTGATTGAAGAGGCGGTCCTTGATCACCTGGGACATTAGTCCGTGTATGGCCTCAATCGTAGTCTTGCATCTGAAAGAACAGACACACCGCACTATGTCATTAACATAATAAACATACACAAAGCATGGCAATCATATCTGGTCTAGATTGAGTGAGTGAATTATTGTTTTACATCACAGCATGAAATTGTCACCCATATGTGACGAATTAATATTAATAGGTTGATTGATTGAATTAGTGCTTCACATCGCAATGGGAATATTTCGCCCACACGTGATAACAGCATTGGATTGATTGACAACATTGGAGCCGATTCCTCACCCGTCTTTGGTTGCCTTGAGCAGCTTGTCCTCGGACTTCTTGTCGTGGGTGTCCATACCCAACATGAAGCCCCCGCGCCCCAGCTGCACCTCCGACTGCTCCAACTTGTCCGACAAGTCGAAGATCTGACCGGTTGTGTACTCCGCGTTCTGTAATGCACAACACTGATTATATACCGTGGCCGGTAACATATGATTGGTAACACGCATTATAGACATACTGTATCAGCTAACCATGGCCGACTATCCACCATGACAATAGCCACGACACAGTGACAGTATCTCTGACAACATACCATGACAGTAACTATGATGACATACCGTGACAATAATTGACATACCGTGACAGTAACCCTGACAGTAACTGTGATTGATTGAATTTATGCTTTACGTCACAGCGGAAATTTTACATCTATAGGTGATGTCTACAGTAACTCTTGACAACACAGTAACAGTAACCCTGACAACATACCGTGACAGTAACCGTGATGACATAATGTGACAGTAACCATGACAGTGACCATGACAACGTACCGTGACAGTGACCATGACAACGTACCGTGATAGTGACCACGACAACGTACCGTGACAGTGACCATGACAACGTACCGTGACAGTGACCGTGACAACGTACTGTGACAGTGACCATGACAACGTACCGTGAGCAGGCTTGAGGAGCTAAGAGTGTTCACCCAGTATTTGTTCCACAGAGACTCCAGCAGAGTGCGATCCAGCGCCGACTTGAAGTACGAGATCTCCAGCGAGTAGTAGCTGAAACACAACGGTCCCACCATCAAACACTCACCTAGCCTCCTTCAACTTTTAACATTGAAAAGAAATTTAAAAAAGAATGATATAATGATGAAAAGTAACAAATGTTCTTACTGTTTACAGTGCACTCCGAAGTCCTCGATCTTGTTCAGGGGGATGGACTGATATTCTGACGGGGACTCGTCTGATGGCTTGTAGCCCTGGACACAAAACATCAGACAATTACATAACTGCAGCAATATCTTTTGTGGAAAACGCATGACGAAAATAGTTGAATAGTTTTTTCATACGTTTAAAAACAATAATTCAAAGCCATACATCGTCACGTATGGACTAAATATTCCTGCTGCGATGTAACTACATCAGTAAAGGGTAGGGTCGCCTCTGTGACTTGCCTTGGGGTACGTCCGAAATGCTCCAATGTTGACTTTCCCAGCAGATATGGTTCTCACTGGATCAATCTGGCAACACGACAGACAGATATTTAAACTATATGGAATTAATATGTATTTTTACAAATAATATACAGTAGACCTCGCATATAATATCGTATATGCCGCAAATAGCGTTAGACAGGGCCAGGACTTCAGATTCAGTCCGTTATATGCGAGTGTCCGGTTTATCCGAGGCTGGTATATGCGAGGTCTACTGTATTTACTCTACCAGCCATTTTGGCCGGCAGGTATCCTATTAATCTTGGCTGTTAACATGGATTGCTGGTCAAAAGCCAGTAACCATGGTAATGTGACAAAGGCCTACTGACCACAATGGCGACGAATGGCTCCTGGTACTGCTGGTTCAACATCTGTGTGCTCACGTCGATCCCCGACAGCCAGCAGCCGTAGCCAGGGTGACTGTGGTACCAGCCAATCGCATTCTCAAGTCGCGCCACCTGGAAAGACACACACACACAGAAATATAGTACCGGTTATTGCACCTAGAATAATACCAAATATCAAAGATTCAACTTCCTATTGTGTAACATTGTTACATCTGTATTACAAAGGAGCTCTACGACTGTCTATGAAATGTTTCAATTTCAGAGGCAATCATATTGCGCCATTGCGAGAACACAATATATAATATGGTTATCTGTGGCAGAGGACTCAAACAGTGTGTGTAGTGAGTGTACAGTTAGGATCTAGAATGTATTCATCTCATTATTTGTTGTACTTTTGAGAATTATATTATGTGGACATCAAACATTTATAATAAATTATGCAAAAAATATAATAACCATAATGAGTTTATTTTAATTTGTAGCATTGTAAAATTCCAACCATAAAATAGGGTACAAATACTATTCCAGATTATTTAGAACCAAATCACCTGTTTGGCTGCTTCTGTGTAGGCCGCCATATATTCATACGCCTGAGCCTGAGCGTTCACTCTTGTCTCGGTTCCCTCCACCGGCAGAGCAAATCCGTCCATGACGATCATGGTGTTGCCGTCCACCTTTCCGAGAAGTAGTCCCATCACCTCCAGATTGCCGCCGGAGCGAGCATGCATCACCATCTTCAGCAGCGCTAACGCCGAGATCTTGATGTGTTTGAAGTAGTGTGGACTGCAAATACAAGAAAAAATATAATCTATGGTCACTGCTCAGTGACCACCACTTCTCACCTTGTACACAGTATGAGCTTTGTACACAGTATGAGCTTTGTACACAGTATGGCATGGTAGGTGGACAAGCTACACACTTCCATAGCAGGTCTTGAGGTGAGGGTGGGAATAGGTGAGTGTGGGCGTAATAACGGAGAGTGAATAATAGGGGAGGGGCTTTAGGACATTGTCTTTCAAATCTTAAAAAGACCGGAAACTAATGAAAAAGTCCCAAAGAATGAATTTGAAACGTGCTGGTGGATTATTCAGACAAGATACGTAAAAGATGACAGCAAATTCAAACACAGTCAGTGTTTCAGATGGCCAACAAAATGTTCAGGACAATGTCCTAACAGGTTTTTAAAATCTCATTTGTGAAAATAATCAGGCATGGTCTCTAATAAATTCGGACATTTGCGAAAATAATCGGGCATTGTCCGATGACCGACGCCCATCTGAAACACTGCACAGTGATGTCTTATCTGACATGTTCTTTTCGAGAAAAATTTGGAAATTTGGCGTTCCGCAGAGGTTGGCCGCGCAGATCCCTCCCATAGCTTACATAGCAGGATAATGAGTAATACTCCGAACACTGCTCGCCAATTAATATGGCCAACTATTTTGATAGCTAAAATAAAACTACTTTTGACATCAATAATCTTGTGCAGCATTATGTATTACGCCCCTACAAGGCTACATGTACATTTTCGCCCTATACATACATGTTAGATGTATACTTTCGCCCCATATTTTCGAAATGATTTTTTGGAAGTAGATGTCGCTCCAGTTATTTTTTTACGTAAATGTTGATGCACGAAAATTAAAACAATGAAACACCCTATTGAAAACACTCAAAAATCTTCGAATTGTCTGTTTTAAAAACCCACTCTCTTTCCCATGGCTTTGCTGTTAGAATATCTTGTTGCTGCTTCTTATCATAACGATAAATATCGTCGGAGCTATTGACATGCTCCATATTATTTGAGAGCTCCCAAGTTTTCATGGCATTTTTGGAATCCATCTTGCAATAATAATTCAGAGGTGAATATATCAAAAACGAGTTAAATGATCATCAAATTCGTACAAAAATAAAATCATATTATTAATATTTACAACAAACGCCCTCATTTATTTTGTTCAAAGTAATTATTTTGTGGAAAAACAAGAAAATCACAAAATATCCGGAGTACCTGTCACGTGATCTCCAGCATGGCGGATGACGATTAGCCGTACGTGAAAGATTGTTTAGAGGTGTGACCGGTCTAAAGATGATACTTTAACATGTATGCACACTGATTTACATCGGGAGATTCTTACAAACTTACACAATGTTTCTAACGCGTGCGCTTGAGAAGATACTGGGTGACAAAGAAATTAAGAAGGCTCATCATTCGCAACTGAAGCGAGCTTGTGAGGTGGCACTCGGTGAGATCCTATAAATTGTGTCAACATTGTCAATATTATTCCCTGTGTGATCATCTGGTTGTTTCCTTGTATGTATCCATACGTATTGGTAGACGCAGGCATCAGCTGAATCGGTCATTTAACCCGAGTAAAGAGTTTGTTGATACGTGTCTGTAGAATGTAATTTGACATCCCGAATATGACTCCTGTCAAAAAGGTCAGTCAGCTGTGACATGAAATAAATAAGTTGAAATCTAAAATTGTAGTTCCTACCTTATTATTAGTATGTCCATTAATCCCAAATAAAAAAAACACAACACAACACTGATCCAAATGAAACACAAAACTTGGCGCTCTAGATAAGCTACATGTATTTGCAAAAATATGTAATTTAAAACGCCCTAAAACCCAATAAAATTATGCTTTGCAGCTTTGTGCATCAAAACTCCCTTTAAATATACGATTGCACAATGCTTTGCAGGAGGCTTATCATGTATTTTATTCGGTACCAATTCCAAACACCTCGTTTCTGAAAGGGCATCCTTGCAAGTTATTCGGTACCTTTCGCCAAGTAATGTGTAGGTCACAATTTGAAAACAAAAACCATTATTGCCCAAATAGCCATGTGAATGTTTTAACTGCATGCGCTCCACTAATAATTCACTCACACCAATATTAACAAACATAATGATGTAGCGAAAGCGAGATTGGCAATTGTGTTTGCAGACACAGTTTAATACATTCTTCATCAAGTCTGACACTATCAACAAACGTTGACAATTTTATTAATAGTTTGTTTTAATTTACCAATAATGGAATCAAGAGTATCGCATATTCAATTTTACGGGACTGGATGAAGGGATGTATGAAGGGATGTATGATGTTTCACCCTCAGTAATAACGCCCCAGTCAATCCGCCTCAAGCCTATGACTATCGCCCCCACCAATATTGTATCCGTGCCATTTTCACCTCAAACAATTTCTTTTTTTCATCATCGTTTTCGCTCCCAACTAAATGGAAATGCTGGCTATATTGAACTAAATGTTGAATATAATATTAGACCACTGTTTGTCCTGGTCTATTTGCATTATTCTGGAATAATTCATTTATCGTGTGACAGGAGATTTGACCTATTATGCAGTGGGGTACATCCATAAATAAATTGTAAGTAATATTAGGTATGGTACGTCATCAAAAATGAAAATGGGTGAAAACATATCTTAAAGAAAATACCTGGGCCGAAATTATACAGTACTTTAAGAAAGAATTGGTTGGGGCGAAAGCATACATCTCAAAATGTAGGTAGGAGCGAAAACGTACAGGTAGGTGTGTAATGACTGGGGCACAACGGATGAAGTGTGTCATAGCATGCTTTCAATATGAACTACTATCGAGTTGTATTTCTAATTGTAGATTGCAATTTGCATATTTGCATTGGGTACTATTTGTGATGGCACATGGTCTTGTGCATTGCACAACTAACTTTAGATTAAAGTGAAGGACTTTCGAGCGCGACTGGTTTATTTTATTGATGACGGAACCTGAGGGTATCCATTGGATTCACATTGACTTACAGGCTGAAAAACTTGTGGTGTCGCCTTAGGCATTTTCTTGCATACACATACCGGTATGTGATGTGCATGTACATTGTTATAATGATATATGTGTTTTCTGTACAAGTGAGCAATGGCAGGTAACCACAAATGAGACAACTAAAGTAGAATGAATTGAGAGTGACTGCACTAAAACTAAAAACTTAACTAAAGCTCTGAAACTATTAATAGCATGGCCAAACAAAAGAAAACATTGATTTCCTATTCCTGTAGTCATTGTTATTCCAAGGACAGTTTCCATTTTATCTAAATTCATTCAAATTCAATCATCCATAGCAGTACTATACATTATTAAGTATTTATTTTAACTTTTATTATTGTGCTTTTTATCAAATTAATCATGTTATTGTTAATATTCATAACAAGATTTATGGATGGTACACTCCCTATAAATAATTAATCTGAGTAGTTCAGATGTATACAGGTTCCCACTAAGACTTGCAGATTGGTGGGAGTCAAAATCTTGAACATGAAGACCCTAAAAAAAAGTCTCAAATTACACATAATGGTTTCATGCTGTCTTGCATCACTCCTGACCCACTAAAATCATGATAATATGTTTCACAGTCGGGTTTCAGGGGTTATTTACTTGAGGAGAAGGTCAAATACTAGATACATGGGGTTTTTTTCAAGGCAAACACTAATATGACAAACAATTATAAATAACAATTTTAACACTTCAACTTGCCCATGTTATGATGCTAAGATGTACTGTTTGTGCTATTGTCAGACGTTTGTCAGCACCAGCTGGTGTTTTCTGGTTTACTGCAACTATCAGTGCTATATGGGCTGCAGGCTTTTTTTGGTTATGTGAGAACAAATATTTTGAAAGCGATTCTAATCTGAGCACAAAAAACAACAACGCATGTTCTATTTACTGATTTTAGACTCAACACATTGTGTATGTATGTTATAAACCGTAATCATGTCAAATGAAAATGAAATCATGAAAATTAAGTAATTGACAAATAAATTTAGAATCAGCGAGGATAATCCACTAGTTACAAGTTTTTCTCCATGATGTTCCCTAGTGCATGTACCGCTACCAGACTGTTGACTATTAATTATGATGACCTTTCTTGTACCGCTACCAGACTGTTGACTATTAATTATGGTGACCTTTCTTGCAGAGGAGCTCAAGAATGATCAAAGAGACAATAAGAGGTGAGTCTTACTGTCTAGACACCTTCGTATCCATGACAACATATCTCTTCTGGCTGACTATCTTGCTTTTATCAGCAAGTGCGTGAAATTCAATGTACAATAATTCAATAAATAATATAAATATGTTTTATAAGTAAATGAATAATCATATTCCTTTTAGACTAGTAATATCAGGCCTGAATTGTACAGAACAGTTGTAGTTAAACTTCATTGGAAGTCAAATATACGTTATGCGCTACAATTATAAGTCCATTGCATATATTACTTTTATCGCTACAGTAATTTAGAATATGATTAGCTAAAACTATTGAAGTGATAAAAGTGGTTCATGTAACCAGACTTACATTTGTGGCAGGTTCTAAAACATTGACTTACAATCAATTGTAGCTACAACTGTTCTGTTCACTGGGCTGGGTATGTAAAAAATAATATCTCCAGCTATACAATTGTGATTAACCTTCTCACTGTTGACCGCAGTACGGAGGGCAAGTCCTCGTCAGCGCTGCCGATGCCGAAAGCCGCAGGGTTTGTGGAGGCGGACCGCTACTTCCTGCCATTCGAGTTGGCGTGTCAGTCCAAGTGTCCGCGCATCGTCAACACCGCTCTTGACTGTCTCCAGGTAACAGTTCCCGCCATCTTGAAACACTATCTGGGTCATTCCTCTGTGTTTTTTGTATTGACCCATGAAAGGTTATAAAACATCACGTTAAAGGCTTCAGTAATCCATCTTCAAATAATACAACAATTGATTGAAGCATTATAAAATCATTATATAATGTCATTTTCTTTATTATTGATAAATGTAGAAACTTCTTGAATTTCTTATTTGATTATCTCGTACAAGATTCCAACATCGACGTTAAACTCAATCACTCACTCGTATAATAAGTGTATCGGGTAATTATATATTTTTCATTCTTGATTCAGAAACTGATCGCTTATGGTCACCTGACTGGAAATATTCCTGACACGACGACTCCTGGCAAGCGTCTGATCGACCGCATCGTGGAGACAATATGCGGTTGTTTCCACGGTCCCCAGACAGATGAGGGTGTGCAGCTCCAGATCATCAAGGTGGGTTGGTTGTCTGGCAACAGCATGTCCACGATGTAAAGCATTAACCCTCTCCCTGCTAAAGGCAACTTAAGTTGCCCGATCACGCAGAATTAGAACAATTTGATTTTATTCAGCAGGGAGAAGGTTAAATTGTGCAATATGTGCATGATCGCCGTATTTCATACTAAGGTGCTGTAGTGCTAAGTATCAAGAGTACTGTTAGTGCCAGTTGTGTCTCAGACTCTGAGAATGTTCGGATGGGGGAGTATTTTCTAGTTATACATGTATCCGGCCATTTCAACTGCATACCAGCCAGGGATTTGAGAATGTAACATCTGTGCGTGTTTGCAGGCGCTGCTGACGGTGGTGACGTCGAACACGTGCGAGATCCACGAAGGGACGGTGCTGAAGACGGTGCGCACCTGCTACAACATCTACCTGGCCAGCAAGAACCTCGTCAACCAGACCACTGCCAAGGCCACGCTCACACAGATGCTCAACGTCATCTTCACCAGGATGGAGGCTCAGGCTGTCAGTATATACACCGTCTCGCCCGTTTACACCCCACCCTTCTACCCATTCTACCCACCCTAATACAGCACCACTGTACCCTGTAAAGTAATCATTATGTATGGGTGTGAAAGATTCCCGCAGTGACTTTAAACTCCATAATCACTCACTCCTGTAAAATAATTATCACGTATAGGAGTTAATTGTCGCATATCGGAGTTAAATTTCTCACCCTATCTACATCACCCATCTGAATGTTTTACACTGTGCAGAGTTCAAATGGGTGAAAGATTCCCGCAGCGAAGTTAAATTCCATATTACCTCACTCCCTCATTGTGCAGAGTTATCTCCCCTTGCTGTAACGTTGCAAGCATTACCAAACAAGTCAAGAGTTTGCTAGTATAAGATAACTGGTGAACAGTATACTATGTATAAGATATCTGCCAGTGTTGTGAGAGAATATTGGATGTATTCTGTGTTCTGACGGTTGGCGGCTATTTCAGGACCAGGAGAGGCAGGAGAAAGTGGCGCTAGAGAAGATGGCCGTCAGTAATAAAGCCGCGGAGAGAAATGGCGAGGTAACGGTGGATTCTTGTGATGCTCTGTACACAAGTATTGATGGACGAATGCTCATAATGTTATTAAAATGTCAAAGAGGACTGCATGTTTATTTTTAGTATAGTGCAAACACCAACATTTTTTATTTTTTTTTACTCTTATGCAATCTCTTGGTTATCATTAACTACTGACTTCCACATGAACATATTCATATTGAGTTCCACAATTTCATGTAATCCTGTACCCAAATTCTCAAAACAATAATCTAGAATGACATATGTCTTCAGTTTCTATTGATACCAGTAGAGTTACTTCCCTTTGACTAGCTTGGACATCTAACAAAGGATTATCTCTGTTTATGTGAATGTTTGATGTTCTGTCTACAGAACCCTGATGAGGTAGATGAGGCAGCAGAACACGACCAGAACTCCACAGAAGGAGGTAGGTTCTGTCACTAGTTATTTCCCCTTGCTCTCATTTTTCGCTATATTTTATCTCTGGTGGAAATGACGACATATTTCCAGTTAATCACTTCACTATGTTGATTGTTCTTCCAGGTAATGGATGCAATATATTGATCTGTAAAATAATGTTTTATTTTTATAATTTTTTTAGGGCTATAACATCCATCGTCGCAAATGGATGGAAGATTCCCGCAGCGACGTTAAACTCCATATTCACTCACTCCATCGACCCCCGTCTCCACATGTACTCCGACTCTCCTCTATAATCCTGTACATATGTATAATCGTGCTCACTTAGTAAACCAAAACTTCCTAGAAAATCCCTGTCTGCAATTGCCATGTTCCTTTTTATAATATATACTTGTACCTCGTAAAGCGAACACATGTTCTGCTCTGTGAACAGTTCCAGGAGAGGGTTCTACAGACAAGGCTGAAGACGCAGAAGAAAGCCCCGAGAAATTCTGTAGAGAAATTGTTGTTGATCTTGTGGATGACATTATGGCAGGTTCGTAGCTCTTTTTGCAATATCTTTATCTCATCCAATATCATTTTTCTTGTATATTTTCTCGCTACAAATGGGTGGAAGATTCCTGCAGCGACGTTAAGACTCCATAATCATTCACTCATTTTCTGCCTGACATCAATTTCCTAATAAATTGTTATAATGGACCAGGAATGAGTACAGATATTCAGGTCATAGTTGTATGTACTGGCTTCATTTTCTCAGAGCAGTTGTTACTCTACGGTGATACTAAGTCCAACGAGGCCAATGCAGTCATACTGAGTACGATAACAATAACAAGGTTGTTGGAAAAAAAAGTTTGGGTATTGTTTCTTGAAGCTCTCTTAGCCGCTAAGGGACCATAGCACTCTCTTAGCAATGTATTAACTATCGGCAAAGATAGTGATATGGTCACTTAGCGGCTAAGAGAGCTTCGAGAAACGATACCCAGGACTTCTCGAAGTTAAGCCCAGGGCTTAAATTAGAATTGTACCCCTTTCCCCATAACAAAGATTTCATCTAAATCTAAGCCCAGATTTTAATTAAGGGGAGGCCCATGTGCTTAAAAAAAATGAATAAAATCTCGATTTTAAGCCCATGGGCTTAAATTCGGATAGGTTTAAATTCGAGAAGTCTGGTAATAGTAACCGCTACTGCGAAACGGAATTCTGAACGTTTTTATCGTTATCGGGTTCAGTTTGACTGCAGCTTTAGGCCACATATTGAAACATTAATTGTTTTTCAGCCTTGTCTCCATCTGACGGAAATCCACAAACAAACACTTGATTTCAAGTTCCAATAATGAAATGCTGAGAAAAATACAACTGTTGCGCAACTGCTCCGAAAACTTTTCATCTGATATTTACCTTGTTATTCAGACAACCAAACTATTGTACATACAGTTATTTTGATAACATCTTGCAATGGTTATAGGTTACTGTTGTGCAATTAGAGAATAACCCACAAGATACGAGTGATTACGGAGTGAAATTAATGTTCACGAGGGACATATTTTCCGTAATCATTCGTATCGAGTGGGTTATTCTAATTATTCAACATAATCATTTTATTGGAATAAATCATGATAAACTACCGAAAAACGACTTGATATAGAGAGACGGCCACAGTCCGCTGATGAGCATTCGTCCGCCTATG
>JAVCKZ010056113.1:0-16497 GCA_034780755.1 Lepetodrilus elevatus | reverse complement strand
TATATTATGTAGCGCTATGAGCATGCATCAGTGGGTGGATATGGCGCGGTATAAATGGCCATTATTATTATTATTATAAAGAAACTATGAGTGACCAAATTGATCATCTTCCCCATTTGTTGAATTCATGTTAAAATATAAATACATTATGAGTTTGGAAATATACAGGTTTGCTCCTGCAAACAACAGCACAGGTTGACATTGTTAGCAATTATATACATATACATATCACAGACATTGAGTCATCTCATGACTAGGCAAACAAAGTACATATGTTGCCTAATACAGTGTATTATTTTGAAAGGTAAAAAGTTCAGTTGGTGAAAGATACTTGACAGGTTAGATTGGCTTATAAACTATTATGAACACATTCCAAATACTTTAAAAATATATACATGACGTATCATATGCATGTACACATGTATTAAATGCTAAATGTTTGGAATTTTGATTAGGAAAGTTGGATTTGCTCTATTTTGATTTATTACCCTAACAGTACCTTTCTGGTGGGGACAAGGCTACAAGGAATAGTACGACATCAAGGCATCTTTCCCATTTTCTTGAGTACTAGTAAATTAGCTACCTACATTCTGTTCATCATTCACATCATTACACTCTTCTCAGTTTAATACATGCAAGTGATGTTGTTAATGGTTCAGTACAACTAACAATTCACATCCGCCAATAGCATGAATACTGTATGCTATCTTCTGACTTGTTTCTTCTATTGGTTGTTGAATATAGCTACTTTCAAGATTATCTCGGTAAAATCGCAGCCATCGGTTTCTACTGTCATCAGGAAGCGCATCAACACTTGTATCACATCTATGAAAGTTTTTCACCCATTACATCGCTTCTACCTAACTTCGGAGGAGGTTAACAGAGTTTCTTGGGGTAGATTTGAACTCGAGACTTCAGAATCCATGGTTTGACACGGTACCCGCTCCACCATACCGTTGATTGGACTTTCAGTGCAGTTACTTTGATCTGTGGAGGGAGAGACAAGCTTAGGAAATCCACTTAGGGCAAGGGAGACCACTCCATGCTGTGGATGGCACCTAATGTCACACAAGACATGTCATCTCGTGAAGTCGCCGTTATTTAGTGCAGTGTGAATAAATACACTACAGAGACTGAAGACGTAATTTGAAATATTCATCCTGAGAGAGATCATGAAGAATACTATGTAATTACCTCAGATCGAGTACCATCATTACTAACAATGAGAGCGAAGATCATTTGAAATATTCTACAACTTTGCCACAGTATTTCAGTGACATCATACTGCTCTAGGAGGGGGCCTGAAACTATGTGCTGAGAAGACCCATGTACACAGATATAATCTGCCAAGAAAAGATAATGAGAAGACTTTTGTAGCCATCATTTGCAACAATGTCCTATTTAGAGAAGGTAACAAATTCCACTGACTGGAACTCGACTCTGAAACTTTACTTTCTAGTTATTGATCCTCGACTAATATGTAGATGTTATTAACATTGGAGAGAAATTAAATGCTGCCTTGAAAAACCGCTCAAAGTATTATTCAATGAAAGACCAATGACTTTTAACAGTGTTGGTTCTTATTTCTAACAGAACAAGACCACAAGCATAATTTAATTACAAACTTTAAAAAAGGCTATTGCATACTACAATTTGCTATATAATTCATCGTTTTCTTTTTCTTTTCTTTTTTGAATTAGGGTTTAAAGTCGCTTTCTAGAATCTTTCACTAATATCACGACTTGTCAGTTTAGGGCAGGAGGAAACACGCAACATCCGTAGCGCTGAATGTTGCGTCAGAAAGGTAACTTTCACGAACATTGATGCCGGGCCCCCGGGATGGGATTTGAACCTGGAACCTTCGAACCTTTGGCTCCGAAGTCCAACGTTCTACCACTGCGCTACATCCTGCCCCTCTTTTTTTCTAAAACAATTCATGAGATCACTTCACAATGATGCTACAGTTTGATATCTATCAACATCACCATTACTGTTTTATCTTTTGTACTAAACCAGTTAATGATACCATGTCATGATCATCATTTCCTATCAAATCATTAATTTGAGTATTATCACCAGCACCTATATCCTGAAATGAACTTTCAGGCAATTCGTCTTTAGCTTCTTGAGAGACAGTGTCCATATCTTCGTCCTCTTCCACAACAACATCTACGTCTACCTCTGCTTCCACATCATCCAAAGTCGCTTGCATTTTCTCGTACAACATCAGATTACTATCACTCTTACACTGTCTCAAAGTCACCTGATTGGATGGAGATGATATCACCCATTCAGGTTCACGACTACAGTCAACAAATATAGCTTCGCTTTCCGACGAACGGGGCGGCTTATCGAACCCTCCCGATTCTACCGGACCTACTTCCTGGGGAGGATCTACGATAACGAGATCCGGTTCCGGTGAAGGAGATGTGTCGGGTGTCGGACTTTTTTCGAATTTCGTGCGACGACTTTCTTTTTGGGGAATTTTCTGAGAATCGATTTCTTGCGTTTTGGCAGGTTTCTTGGAATTTGCATTGTGAGATGCTAACAGCCTAGAACCATGTCCCAGTAATATTATGCTCGTTAAAACTTTCAGTGTAAGAAGACTGAAACAGAAGAGAAACATCATACAGTAACGAAATAACTTCAAGAAGGTGTTTTTTCTTGCTTGTATTTCGCTTTAGAGTCGCTTTCAAGATTATTTCACTTCTATCACGGCTTGCCAGTTTAATGGATTTGAACCTGGTGGCCCCAAAGTTCTACCATTTCGCTGCCACCCACCCCACCACATAAGGTAAATTCATAACAAAACAACAACAGCATCATAAGTCAGTCATCAAGGTATCGTTTCTCGAAGCTCTCTTTGCAGCTAAGGGACCAGAGCGCTCTCTTTGCCGATAGCTAATACATTGCTAAGAGAGTGCTATGGTCCCTTAGCAGCTAAGAGAGCTTCGGGAAACGATACCCTGGGACATATAATACAATTCTACCAGCTAGGAATTGTGATGCAACATATTGAAGAAAACCCCGAGCAGGTATGTTGGTACAGTACCAGAAGTATGAGACCACAACGATGAGGATGCCAACTGGTCCAGAAATCTTGATGGACTTTGAGATGATTCGGAAGACGAGACAGGCGAGAGGAATCGGAGTGAATCCCATACGTCTAGACACTTGGTCAGAGTGATCGGTGAAAGCCTGGAATGATCGAGGGGGGGAAATAATGTTTACAAGTATTAGAAGTGTAATTCTATTTCCTCATTGCTGTAACGAAAACTTGCAACATCAGTTTTATATGTTTGACTCAATAATTACTTTAAATTGAAACATTTTTAAAGGATGCAGTTAACTTTAAGTAAATGGAAGTAGTGACCTGAAAATGTATTAACTGAAATTTTCAAATTGATGAAATTTTTCACAATTCAGATATTAAACGATCATTAATTGCTGTATAAAACTTAATTATCTTTTTTTTTGGTTGGATAATACTAAATCATCTTTGCTTCCAAGGACAATTAAATACAAACAACTCACATGTTTCTGTCTACTGGTGACCATGTCTTGAACCAAGTTGATGGTAAATTCACTATACACCTGTAATACCAAGCACAACCTTAGGAAATGTTAGGTTTGTAATAACTGAAATTTAATAGGAATTAGTATAATCACAATTTACTATCAAAACATGAAGAGGATGGACACAAGTCATTAAAGTAAAGTGCTCAAGCATGGATTCTGACTTGATTCATTGATTTAACCCCCTCCCCGCTGAAGGTGACTTAAGTTGCCCGATCACTTGCAGACATAGAACACATTGATTTTATTCAGCAGGGAGAAGGTTAATATCTTGCGTAACTATCTTACTTTACTGTGGGAATATTTCACTCATACGCAATGATGACTGATTCCCATATTTACAAAAACGTTGTTGAGTACAATTTGAAAGTTTTGTCCACAAACCACATGAAAACTTTGAGTTCAGCATGAAATTGTGCTCAAAAAGATTTCGTAATCTTGGGGTCAAGGTAAGAATATTTTGGCCTGTGAGCTCACATCTGACGAGATCTCGTTGAACTTTGTGACGAAGGCATGCTTGATCCAGTCCACTACAAACTCAGCACTAAGAACAACGATCACATCTGGCAGAATCACGTTCAGATGGTCTGAAATCAGACAGAACAATAATCACATCTGGCAGGATCACGTTCAGATGGTCTGACATTAGACGGAATAATCATCCATTGTTATTAGATAGTGTATTAATTAAATTTGCATGTTCATCTTTGACTGCACTATTACAATTGGAAGTGTCATGATTTATACTCATGGTTTATCGCGACGCATGCTTTGGGTGGGGGGTCAATTTTAAGGAGAAGGGACTGCCACAAGCTGGGCGACTACTCCACTAATATCTGTGACTGCCACACTAACCCGGGTCCCAGTTGAACTCTGTCATGTTTCTGATGAAGACGATGCCCAGTAGGATGCAGTAGTGGAAGCGCTCCTTGATGTCACTGCACGAGATCTGGAACAGGTTGCTCTTGTCCACTCGTTTGAACAGGCTGCCCTTGATCTCCACAAACTAAACACAAATGTCACAGTCGGTCGCAGTCAGACATGTCTGTTCTGATATTAGGGGTTAATCAGGAGTCTCCAAGAATACGACGGGCAAGACATGTTGAATATTCAAGTTTCAAATCCAAATATAGTGCTCCCTCGATATAATGCTGAAGTTGGGGTCCATGACATTCCACCCGCATTATAATACCCGCGTTATATCAACGAATATAATTAAAGAAAAAAACAGATTTTATTTTTTTATTAATATTTTTTTTAAAAATGGGTTCCACGTTGGACCCCGCATTGTATCTGATTCCGCGGTTCATCGAAGGGCGTTATATCGAGGGAGCACTGTACTTCGAGGGAGACTGACATTCCCGATGCTTCCGATATTCAAGCAGTAAAGGAACCAAGTGGGTTTCTGTTATTTACCTCCGTACAACATATTACTCCAGGTATGTCTTCAGATTCCTGGAGGCTGTGAGTGATGGACACACATATCCTGCGAATGAACCTTGTCCTGGCAGCTAAGGATACACCAGGGGTGCGTTCAAAAACACAAGTGCTTGTAAGCGGCTTACCAAACTAGCCACTGTCTCAAGTGTCGTATGAACTGTACATTGGACATATCCTGAGAATGAACCTTGTCCTGGCAGCTAAGGATACACCAGGGATGCGTTCAAAGACACAAGTGCTTGCAAGCGGCTTACCAAACTAGCCACTGTCTCAAGTGTTGTATGAACTGTACATTGGACAGGGAACCAGTTTAGCTATGTGGCTTACTCAGCCCTGTGGTGATTGAATGCACCCCAGCATACAGTGAGGAAGATATCCTTTTGGAGCGATAAGATTTGGGCATTCCTTTGGATGATGGCTGATAGATACTAGTATATGCTCCAAGAAGATGTTGGTTTCTTAAGGGTGTTAACCTTGGTACTGACAGAAGGGTGGGTTTTCTCATTGCTGTTCTGCTGGAGGATAAATATCAATAAGAATATGTTTACAGAATGTAGCCGAAGATGTTATAGAATGTAGCTGACGATGTTACAAAATATAGCCGAAGATGTTACTATACAGAATGTACTCGAAGATGTTACAGAAGATGTTACAGGTCTTGTTGTCTTCAGATGCCAGAATGAAGGAACTTATCTTGGCATTCATCTGCCTAAAGGAAATAATACCTTGGCCTTCAACTGATTGAATGAACTTAACTTTTATAGCCATTCACTATAATAAATTGATATATATATTTGTTTTCCAACTGCCTGAATGAAGGAAGTTTTCTTGGTCTTCGACTGCCTGAAAAACAAAAATGTTGCTACCCCTTCACCTTAATATATGGATTTGAGGCCTGCATGAAGGAACTTGTCTTGGCCTTCAACTGTCTAAATGCCTTCAACTGATTGAAGGAACTCTTAACTTTTCTAGCCCTTCACTGTAATAAATTGATTCTGTTTTTTTGTGTGTGTCTACAACTGCCTGAAAGAACTTTTCTTGGACTTCAACTGACTTTTATACGGAAATCTGTCTTTCTCAGCCTTCAGCATCCTTAATTAAGGAAGAATATTTCTTCCTGACCCTCCACTGCTTTAAGGCAGTCCATCTCCCCGGCTTTCAATGTGCTCTGCAGAACCTGTACGTGATGTAACTTCTGTATTAATGATTCCTCCCTCCTTCAGGGGCCCAAATTCTCCTAGTGCCTCCATTGATTTTCATCTTCACCACTGTGAGACTGTAATGGAGGGTTGGCCGACCTGTTTTAAGGGAGTACTCCTTGCTCTTTCGTTATTTTGGGGGGTTTTATCACTCGGATTTCATCGACATTGCTATTCTGCACTTTTACGTCAACACTTCACCACTGTGAGACTATAATGGAGGGTTGACCGACCTGTTTTAAGGGAGCACTCCTTGAAGGAAAAATGTTCTTTCATTATTATTTTTTGTTTTCTCCCTTGGATTTCATCGACATTGCCCTTCTGCACTTTTCCGTCAACACAATTATTGGAGGCTCCTTGAAACGCAATGCGCGAACCCGAGAGGAAATAGTGATCGTATTAGTTCCACTTGTTCAATATTTGAAGAAAAATATGTGTCATTTGCTACAGTGCTGTTTTGTATGAATGAAGACGTCCATTTAAACTATGAGAACCATTGCACACAATATGCTTGGTTGTAACAGAGGATCATGCCGATCCTGGGATTCGAACCAGAGTTGCTGGATTGTGAGTCCAACGCTCTTCCAAATGAGCCAAATGGTTATCTCCATATTATATCTTATATCACACCCGGCTACATTTACATTTGTATTTTAGTGTTGAATTGCCAACAAAATCAATTATTGGACTGAATACTATTTTTATAAATAATCTTGTTTGATATTATTAGAAATGTAATTATTGATGTTGTTTGGTAATTGTTGATATTATCTCAAAGTCCTATTCTGTTTGATGGCAGCAATGGTATTAAGGAATCCTGCTGTGTTGGGAAAACTGATCCTTGGTACTATATTAAGCTATTGGAAGTTATTGGAACCAAATCATATTTGATGGCAACTATGGTATTCTGGACCTCTGGGGCGGTATCCTATAAACAGCTTAATTTTTAATTGACTTAAGTCAATAACCAAAACTTTAATTATCAACTTATTTTCACCAAGTTTTCTGTATTTAGTCAAACTTTATCGAATCTATGTCTAAAACTTCTATAGACTAATCCAATACAGAAAACTGAATCAAAATGTGTCGTAAAGTTAGTGTTTTACTGACTTTTAGTCTTAAAAGACTTTTAGTCTTACCGTAAGCTGTTTATAGGATACCACCCCTGCTGTGTTGTGAAAACTGATCCTTGGTACTACCGTGCTCCCTCGATATAACGCCCTTCTATGCACTGCAGATTCGGATACAATGCAGGGTCCAACGTGGTCCCCATTTAAAAAATAATAATATTAAAAAATAAAAATGTTCACCAATATTATGTTGATATAACGCGGGTATGATAACCCGGGTGGCATGTCATGGACGCCAACTTCAGCGTTATATCGAGGGAGCACTGTATATTGAGCTATTGGAAGTTATTGGAACCAAATTCTGTTTGATGGCAGCTATGGTATTCTGGAACTCTGCCATGTTATGAAAACTGATCCTTGGTACGATACTGAGCTAGCCGAACTGTGTATAAAGTGCTCAGATTTCTTATAATACAATTGTACGAGAGGAAATTGGTAAATACTTACCGGTACAGCATTGCTACTATGTGGGCAGTTTTGATAAGTCTGGAATCTGGAGAAACATTGATTTATTTCGATGTCAGAAGTAATTATGAGGTTTGTTTGTAGACTCTTTGGCAACCCACGATCGATGCTTGAAAGATTTTGGAGAAAAAGTTGGTAGATGTTTTATGGCATTTCTACTGTGCAGATAAATTTGACAAGTCTAGAATTTAGAGAAGCATTGATTTATTTCTCTAAATTACTTCTGACAATGTTTGTAGACTCTGGAAATCCACGATCGATTAAAAAAATATTTCAGAGAAAATGTTGGTAGATATTTTGTGGCATTTCCACTGTGCAGATGAATATGATAAGTCTAGAATTTAGAGACACATTGATTATGTCATAAGTAATTCTGGTACACTCTGGAAATGCTTGAAATATATTTTTGAGAAAAACTTTGTAGATGTCAGCAGTGCTTCTATGCAGATAGTTTTGATAAGTCAGGAAATCTGAATTTGCTTTTGAAATGTCAGCTGAGATTATCGGAATGTTTCCAGCCTCCCTGGTATTCTAGGATCGATGCTTGAAATAATTTGGAAAAATGTTTGTAGATGTTTATGGGACTGTGCAGATAGTAATTTTTTACAAGCCTGGAATCTAAATGTTCTTCTGTCAATGTCAGCCATGATTTAAGGCAATGTTTGTCGACTCCCCAGCATTCTAGGAATTATACTTGAGATATGTTTGTGAAAGAAACCCATTTAGAAATATGTCAGCAATGTTTATATTCTGATGTAATAGGGTTTATGTCATACTGGGTCATGCCGATTTTATATATGTATTGCATGATAAGTATTAAAATGATTAAATCGACATGTAGATGAGAGAGAGAGAGAGAGAGAGAGAGAGAGAGAGAGAGAGAGAGAGAGAGAGAGAGAGAGAGAGAGAGAGAGAGAGAGTTATATATGTATTGCATGATAAGTATTAAAATGATTAAATCGACATGTAGATGAGAGAGAAAAATAGAGAGAGAGAGGGAGAGAGAGAGGGGGAGAGAGAGAGAGGGAGAGACTTTTAAAAATTATTTTATTCCATAACCAGACAGCCAGACATTTATTTAGACAGTAATAAGCCCAAGATACATAACAAAGTTTTGTGCATGATTGATTATATTGCACACATAAATTCCAGGTCTGCACATATAAATTCCAGGTCTATTTATATCAATACCATTGCAATTGGACATGCTAGCTTCTGACTACATAACCAGTGCTAGCCCCTGTCTACTGCAAGCCAGAACGTATGGTATAGCTTTGGCTTACTAATGTCCATGAATACACAAACAGGACCGCTCTAATTGTATGTTTATGTCGACATTAGTTTTCATATCGATGGCCAAATCTTTGGAGCCGCGTTATGGGAAGCATAAGTAGCAGTCTCTGTAAATAATCTCTTGTAAATATACATATACCAGCTCTGAGAATGCAGGGAAAGGGGAGTGAGAGGGAGGGAGCAAGTAAAGGCTCTCTCGACTGGTCGTGATATGCATTGCAGATATTGAACGGGCAGTTGGTAATCAATTTTCCATCAACTGAGCTCCCTTGCGTGAGTGTGTGTGTGTGTGTGTGTGTGTGTATGTGTGTATGTGTGTATGTGTGTATATGTGTGTGTGAGCATGTGTGCATGCATGTATGTGTGTGTATGTATGTAGGTTTCAGCTTGGTGTGTGTAGGTTTAAGCGTGGCTGATGTAGTGAATTCAGTCAGCGCCACACAGTTCACAGTTAGAAACAGGAGCGGTAGCAACGGGGTTCCTATGATATCAGGGGTGAAGAGAGAGAGGGGAGCAAAAGCTAGCTATCGATGAATCCGTCTCTCAGAGGTTTCTGGGCGTAGTATTTTAGTACCACTGATTGCGAAGAGAACCGCTTCTATTCTCAAAGTAGGGGCGTTTATTTGCGGAGATATGCTGTCGGTGGAGATAGGAACTACACAGGAACCTCCATAGTATGTTTCCACTGCGCAACAGCGATTAAAATAAATGCCGGATTTACTAGAGATTGGTGGTCATTGTCTGGCATCATTTACGCTGTTCCGTTTTCCGATCATCATTTATGACTTTCGCCATCAAATGTCTGGTTCTGTAATGACCTAATCGTGTCTGTCGGCAATTTATCTCAGAGAATCTAAAACCACCCGAAAATAAAAATTCTGACAGCTAATTTGAGAAAAGGGGTCATCTTCTCCATACCTTGACGAGAACATCCTACAGTAATGAGATATGAGCCGTATCTGTACCATATCCGAGTCGTATGCGACTCATATCTATGTCGTGGCTGCACCGTGTAACAGAAAAGTGATCGGAATGCATGTAGTACACTGTATGTGACAGTCTAACTCCGTTGCACCAAGTGCACATGCGGAATCAGTTACCGCAATCTGGAAGTCTACATGTTATTTCATCTACACCAGCTCCCTGGGATTCCTGACAACTATCGTGTTCGGATTACGTCCGTTAATCAGATATATATCAATCACGGAAGATCTCACTGACACATGTTCCTTGTGGAATCAGTAATTTCCATGCAAGACTACAAAATTTCTGGAATCAGTAATTTCCACCCGAGACTACAAAATTTCTGGAATCTGTAATTTCCATGCGAGACTACCAAATTTCAGGAATCTGTAATTTCCAACCAAGACTACTAAGTTTCTGAAATCAGTAATTTCCAAGCGAGACTTCCAACTTTCTGTTGAATATAGCAAAACCTCTTCTTATGTTGCAGGGTTTAACTGTTGTATATCTATCCTTGCTGTGTTGTAACCCTTGGGGAGTTTTCTTCTGACAAGCATAAGGAGTGTCAGTGTTATTATCTGTGATAGTTCTTGTCTCCTGAATTATTCTGAGACCTTCCTGTGCTATGTGCCAGAGGGAGTGTTCCTTTGGCAGTGTCAGTGTGTCCTGTTTCTCTGACACTGTGCTCTGTTCCTCTGACAGTGTGTTCTGACAGTGTTCTGTCGCTCTGATAGTGTCCTGTTCCTATGACAGTGTGTGCTGTTCCTCTGACAGTGTGTTCTGACAGTGTTCTGTTCCTATGACAGTGTTCTGTCGCTCTGATAGTGTTCTGTTCCTCTGACAGTGTGTGCTGTTCCTCTGACAGTGTGTTCTGATAGTGTTCTGTTCCTCTGACAGTGTGTGCTGTTCCTCTGACAGTGTGTTCTGACAGTGTTCTGTTCTTCTGACAGTGTTCTGTTCCTATGACAGTTTGTTCTGTTCCTATGACAGTTTGTTCAGTTCCTCTGACAGTGTGTTCTGTTCCTCTGACAGTAATTTCCCAGATAGCAGATTACCAGTCATGGCTAGACCACATTACAGGTAATAATAATAATATAATAATAATATAATAATAATAATAATAATAATAATACTGTGGACATATATATTGCGCCAAATCCATGCTTCATAAGCATGCTCATAGCACTACATTATTACCCCGGCAACGCATCTGCGTGCATTCCAATTCCTTCTTGACTCCCTGGGGATCATACAACCCAAGCCGCCATTCAAGGTGCTACACGGTTATCATCTCATTACCATTCTCTGCTGGGTGAACGGGTATGAGTACATAATTCAGGATATTGGTCTCTGTGGACCCAATGCCTCATAACTTACAGTGTTCCCTGGACCCAATTGTCCCCATGTGATGTCATAAATTGCATGCAGTCATCAGCCGTTGTGTAAAACCTGATTTTCACACACATTTCAACAGCATTTAAAAGAACATTTTAAAATTCCAATTATCATGTGATGTCCTAATTTCGTGCAGTTATCAGCTGTC
This sequence comes from Lepetodrilus elevatus, assembly GCA_034780755.1. Lineage (NCBI taxonomy): Eukaryota > Metazoa > Mollusca > Gastropoda > Lepetellida > Lepetodrilidae > Lepetodrilus > Lepetodrilus elevatus. The sequence continues at coordinate 4,888 of JAVCKZ010056113.1, read as the reverse complement.
ATGTAAAACATGATTTTCACTCAAATTTCAACAGCATTTTAAATAACACTTTTTAAATCCAATTTCATCAGCTATCATATACCACAATGCCTGACTTTCACACAAAGTTCACCAGAAATATACAAAAATAATATTTCCATTCAACTCTTTAATTAAATTATTTCTTTGTGGAACATTTTCAATATTTGTTTCTACTTAAAATTGCTGTTCCATGACAAATTAATTGTGTTACTTTCATTGTCAATGGTATGTTAACAACACTACAACAACTGGGATAGTAAGGCAACAGGTTGTATTGTTGGTAAATGCATACCATCACACATAGACCATCATATTTGACCTACCGGTACTTATAGTTTAGTTTGAAATGCATTGAGATCCATAATTGGTAGATTATTTCAGTAAATACTTTATGCAATAGAAAGAAAAATAACTGGAGAAAAAAACAACCAATGGTATTATTTGTTAATTTGTACTAACGGGTACCTTACCAAAATTACAATTCAGAATTTATTCAAACAACTACCTATTCCTCTTGCCCCATTATAAATATTTTCATATATTTTGAATTATTTTTTTTATCTTTTTCAGAAACCTTGGAAAATCTGGACTTCGAGTATCAAACATTGGATTTGGTAAGTTGAATTTACAGTATTTGTTTGGTAGGTCATGTTTCAGATATAAGTTGATTTTGGGTCTTATAAAAAAAAAATGTTTTTAATTTTAGAAATATATATAAAAAGCTCAGAGAAATTCATTCCAGGATGTTTGGAAACTTGTCAACTGCATTTTATTTGGATCGAGCACAATTTAAAATTAAAAGAGAACACCCATTTCTGATAAAATTCTGGCACCCATATCTATCTTCTTCTATGTGGTTCACAGAACCAGACAGCATTTAGAAGCATATAGCCTCTACAACCACATGTCATATACAACCACATAGCATCTAAAAGTACATAGCCTCTGCAACCACATGTCATATACAACCACGTAGCATCTAAAAGTACATAGCCTCTGCAACCACATGTCATATACAACCACGTAGCATCTAAAAGTACATAGCCTCTACAACCATACATAATCTACAACCACATAGCCTCTAGAAGCACATAGGCTTTACAATCACATATCATCTACAACCACATAACGTTCACAACCATATAACAACATACCATTTACAAAGACACATAAACTCTACAACCACACATCTACAACCACATTGCCTCTAAGAAGCACATAGCTTATACAATCACATAACATCTACAACCACATAGTATCATCTACAACCACATATACCATCTACAACCACATATCATCTACAACCACATATCAAACACAAACACGTAGCCTCTACAACCACACATCATCTACAACCATATAGTCCTTAGAAGCACATAGCCTCTACAAGCATATAGCACATACAGATTACATAGTGTATATTTACATGCAGTGAACACAAACATGCATAGTGAGTATTCCAGTTACTTCCAAGCCAAGATCAAAGAGTTCTCGGACAATACAGAACACACAGCTGCCAGTATTGTTGATAGTCCACAGCTTGCCAAGAATGTCAAAAATTCCAAAAATATCTCACATTGATTTGTTGATATTGTCAACCGATGTACTTATTGCGATCCATATCAACATGCATATCAATGATACCAACTAGTGCAATGTTGTGTATATTACAGCTTTCAGAGCATTATTGTATGGAGGCAGTCACAAGCCTGATGGGCAGTACCTAGTAATAATACAAGGAATCTTTGCCTTGTGCCTTAAGCATGATATAATTCTATGACTCCATGGCAAGACAGAACTACTTATGTGACTCCATAGCAAGGCAGAACATACCTAAGTGACGCCATTGCAATGTAGAAAATGCCTACCTTAGGCAGAACCTAATTCTGTTATTCCAGAACACAATAATAAGTAATTGACAGTTGAACATTTTACAACCCTAGATTAATGATATATTTATAATCTTGAGGTATATTTACATCTGTGATATATTTACAATACGCAGTGGTTAACACCCCTGAGCGGTATACCCCTGAAATATTTACAGTTTTGAGATGTTTACAATGATAAAATGACCATTAAATTTTTACAGCTTTTAATTATTTACATTCCTTGAGAGATTTACATTCCTGAGATAAATATACAGCTTTTATGTTACTTACACTTCTAATATATTTACAGCTTTATGAGCCATGATATTTATTTACAACTTTCATCCTGAAAAGCGTAAATGCTTTTAGATCTTTGAAGATATTTATAGCTAAAGAGGTGCCAGGTATTTTTAGCTCTGTACTATTCCACACAGAGGTGTATATTTGCTATGGCTTTTAGGAGTATCCCTTTAAGTACAAGAAACAAATGTGGTTCTTTCTCGTATCTAAAGTTAAGCTGTTTACTGTAGTCAGGCCAATGTTAAAACCGTAGTGCAGATTACTCTAATCTAGTGATATAAAGAAAAGGAAAAAATCGTGAAAAATGTCTAAACACAAATAAAATAATTTAGAAAAAAATGTAATCTAATTTAGAATCAACAGTAGCACGGAGTGGGTTAATAGAGGTTCTAAGGTAACAAGGGGTTAGTCTCCAGTTGTTGAGTGACATGACCCAATTCCTAGAGGAAATCTGCCTCCTCCTCTTCCTCCTCCCCCTACTCTACATATTCCATGTTTTCGTCCCTACTCGATCTCTTCCTCCTCTTCCTACTTCTACTACTCCTCTTCCTCCTACTCATTATTTCTCCTCCTCCTCTTCCTACTCCTACTACTCCCTGCTTTTCCTAGTCCTACTCTTCCTACTCATTATTTTTCCTTCTCCTCTTCTTCCTCATATTACTTCTATGCCTCCTCCCTCCTACTCATTTCTACTCTTGTTATTCCTCCCTACTACTCTTCCTTCTCATCCTTCTTTTAATTCCTCCTTCTACACCTCATTCCTACTCCTACTCCTACTATTCCTCTTCTTCCTTCCTTCTTCCTCTTCCTATCATAGTCATCAAATATTGCCATATACCTCGTCTTCTCTTACTGCTTCTACTATTGCTCCTACTCCATCTCTTCCTCTTCTTCTCTACTCCTTCTTATGCTCCTCCTCCATAACTTCTTCATCTCCCCCTTCTTCTCCTCTTCTTCCTTTTCTTCTCCTACTCCCTTGTCATCAAATGCCAATTCTCCTATAGTGCAATGACTTTATCCTGGGCAATTACACATCCAATTTGATTCGGTGGCTTCATCAAGGTCTAGAACAGCTGTGACTGAGGATAGTTTGCACTGGACACGTTCTGGCATTTCCTGCTGGGTCAATTTACATGTTTTGCAATCTCTTGGTTGCAACACCTTCCTGATGGTTGCAACACTTTCATGATAGTTTGTGACACCTTCTTTACCATTGCAACACCGCCATGATGGTTGTGACACCTTTCTGATGGTTGTGATACCTTCATGATGGTTTGTGACACTTTTCTGATGGTTGTGACACCTTTCTGATGGTTGTGATACCTTTCTGATGGTTGTGATACCTTCATGATGGTTTGTGACACTTTCTTGACAGTTGAAACACTTTCATGATGGTCGCAACACCTTGATGAATGGAGCTTTGACTTGGGACCAACATAAATGACAAGTCATTTGTGGCTGCATTTCATGGAGTGTCATGTAATTTGCAGTAATAAAAATAATACTGCTTTTGGTTTGATGATTAACATGGGCGGGAAGTTTGGTTAAGTGAAAAGTCATTTGGGTTTGAGCATCACATTGTGTGATTTCATGTGTAGTAATAACTAGTTTTGCTTTTTATATTGATATGAGAGTAACAGTTTATTAAGATGCAAGGTTGGGAAATTTGGCTTAGCCTTCATAGCATCAGTTTTGACTTGGAACTAACATTAGCAAGATCACGATATTCCTATTACAGATATGCATTCACACAGTGCAGGACCATCTTTCGTACATATTTACCATTGGTTCCTCTGACCATAACACATGCACATAGTTATTACAGGTTTTCTTCCCTCTGTAAACAGACTCACTGACCCACTCACTGTAGATCCTCCTACTCAGGACTTACACATACACAGTGCAGCACCATCCTTGAATTAATCTTTACCATTGATTCCTCTAACACATGCACATCGCTATTACAGGTTTACCTCCCAATGTAAACAGACCCATTGACCTACTCTCCGTTGAACCTCCTACTGAAACACCATCCTTGAATTAATCTTTACCATTGATTCCTCTAACACATGCACATCGCTATTACAGGTTTCCCTCCCAATGTAAGCAGACCCATTGACCTACTCTCTGTTGAACCTCCTACTGAAACACCATCCTTGAATTAATCTTTACCATTGGTTCCTTGGACGATAACACATGCACATCGCTATTACAGGTTTCCCTCCCAATGTAAACAGACCCATTGACTCAGTCACTGTTGGACCTCCTACTGATGACATGCATCTCCTGTGAATGTATTCCTTCAGACATCACAATTACTCTGGGCCATTATCTCGGTTGTCCCGAAATGAACCGTGGTGATCAGGGGAAATTACCGAGTGGAGCACTACCGATTTTCCTAAGAGACTACGCAGCTGTTTGCTCCAGATACAGATCTACATTCAGATCTCCTCAGGCGAGCTTCCATGTAGTCCAGTCGCTTAGCTCAATGTTTGTGCACTTTTGGAAACAAGCACCAAATTTGGCACACAGATAGTTATGGTCATTACAAGCATTATAGGCTATAGAACCACTTCAGCAGCCCCACCTGGTGGGTGGTGGCGCCACCGTGTGGTTTTTATGGTTAAACACCATATATCATCACATAACTTTGGATGTAGGTGGCATATTTTAATTCTGATTTCAGATTTGTGTTC
>JAVCKZ010056102.1:0-16502 GCA_034780755.1 Lepetodrilus elevatus | reverse complement strand
AAGCGCAATTAGTCTCAGATCGAAATTCGTTTGTCCATTATCCAGGTCAATCAACTGTGATATTATGCCTTTAATAGGGTGATATGGCACTTCATATAGAGCATTGACACATTTTTTTGTTTAAACCAAAGAAATTATTGAACATGTTATCATAATTTATCATGAAATGTATCATAACACTTAATGCATCAATATTGATCTAAATGCATTTAATGTACCAACTAAATTATCACACAACAAAAATCACAACATCGATACACCAAGACAGGTCCTAGCCACTCTGCAATTGAATTAATTTAACATCAATCGCTGCTCTGGGGCACTTTCTATTGCCAGCAGCATATATCAGGTTAAACAGTGGACTCATTGGTGTGCATTAGCTGCAGTGATAGAAACCAACTTTAAAACTTACTAGCCCCAATAGTGATACAAATAACAAATGTTATGAATTTCTACTAGGCCTTAGGATACCTTTAGCATTGGGAGAAATGGCCCGAGCTAGCAGGCTAGTGTTAATTTCCATCCCTGGGTTACCTGTGAGACAGATTCCTGAACTTGAGGTAGCTGAGGATGGACAGAGCCGAGAAGAAGATGAGCATTCCTTCCATCAACATGAACCGGGACTGCACCAGCAACGCATTGTCTGAAGAAAAAAACAATAGGAACTGCAAGTTGACATGAGATAGTCGGATATTTCATTCAAAATCTGTTGTCATGAACTGGTTAAACATCCGAATGCGCTACACATCGGCCGACAGCCGCTGATCTCCCATTGTGAGGGAATTTGAAATCGTCACAATGCCAAGCCGCAATAGCAACCATGCAGTAATGTTCATGAAATACGGTTTACAGAAATGCTCACCTATACATATATTTATCACATAACATAGAGTTTGGGAGTGCAATAACACCCATTCAATAAATATAAATATTTGCACTAGTGCAATATCATGTAAGTTCCTTGTCTGTGTTGCGTTAACACACGCTTACTGCTTCACATGCATGGGACAGGGGACCAGTGAATATGAGCGTGCAGCTGCACGGACTGCACAGATGATCAGAGAGAACGTTTTCACAGTTACTGTGGATTTATAATATAGTGTTTCTAGAGTTATTCGATAAATAGAATCTAACATTCATGTTCATTTAATTACTGAATTTATTAAACTTGTCGGTAAAACTGATATTGTGCTCGGCAATGCCTCGTACAATATCAGTTTTACCAACTCGTTTAATAAATTCAGTATTAAATGACCACTCACGTTAGATCCTCTAATATATATATATTTTAGAGGATCTAACACGAGTGGTCATTTAATATATTTTTTTAATTTGGGTTTAAAGTCACTTTCAAGATTCTTACACTTATATCACGACTTGTCAGTTTTAGGGCTGGAGGAAACCCACAACATCCGTATCGCTGAATGTTGCAGTAAACCTGCCAGCAATGGCCGGTACTGACAGACCAAGGATGATAACTGCATTGCCAATCTATGGATTGCACATCCTATCAATATCGCGTCAGAAATTCATGAACATTGCAGGATTTGAACCTTTGTCTCCGAAGTCCAAATATTCTAACACTGCTCTACCACACACCCCACATATTTATTTAACACTTGATGAACTAATGAACAACAAAAGGATTCAAGACCTTGACCTTGAATTGCCAATCACTGCATGTTTTGAATGTTTTACGATAGTGAACCTGATGATTCCATCTTGGTACAGCTAAGGGCAGATAACTCTGAATTCTCACCCAGGATCACGAATGCGCCAGTGAGGAGAGCCACCCAGCGAGACAGCCCCAGTTCCACTGTGATCTGATACACGACGGGGACGATCAAACTGCCGAGAATCGCAGGCAGAATTCTGAGCTCAACAACTGGAACATTCTCGGGATACTCTGGAAAATACATAAATACAATTCTTTTTTACAAATTATAAATCTGTAAGCTTACTTGAATACTTTAAAATACATCTTATAATATGACCTTTTCTTCAACATATTTAATTCATAAAATTTAATTTTAGTGTTATTAAAGGGAAGTAAATGTAAGTTTTTTTTTTGTTATTTATTAAATTGGTGTTTAAAGTCGCTTTCTAGAATCTTTCACTAATATCACGACTTGTCAGTTTTAGGGCAGGGGGAAACTCGTAATATCTGTAGCGCTGGATGTTGCAGTAAACCTGCGAGCACTGGCTGGTACTGACAAAACCAAGGATGATAACTGCATTGTCACACTACAGTCAGTGCATCCTATCAATATCGCATCAGAAAGACAACTTTCAGGAACATTGATGCCGGGCCACCTGGGTGGGATTTGAACCTGGAACCTTTGGCTCCGAAGTCCAACGTTTGTATGGAAACAGTAAGATCCAGAAGCCACTGTATGATAGTCAACAAAGATACAAACATAGAATCTCAATATTCCCAATCATAGAGAAAATACAATGGATTCCATATAGAATTCAAGAAAATGCAATGGACTTCATATATAGAATTGTATTTTCTTGAAATCTATATGGAATCCATTGTATTTTCTTGAATTCTATATGAAGTCCATTGTATTTTCTTAAATGGATTCCATGGAATTCAAGACAATACAATGGACTTCATATAAAATTCAAGAAAATACAATGGATTCCATGGAATTCAATAAAATACAATTGGATTCCACATGAAATTCAATAAAATACAAAGGATTCCATGGAATTCAAGAAATTAGAATGGATTTCATATGGAATTTTAGAAGATACAATGGATTCCATATATGGAAATCGAACCCAAAGCTTCAGGTTTTCAGTAAAACAAGTCTCAACTGTGCTATTATCTTGAGTTTTATAGAATCTTACCTGCTCCGATTCTGTCGAAGCTAACATTGCCATCAAACCCTGCATAGCTTCCTGGTGAAAATAAAATAAATCAAACTAAATAATTTCATATTTCGCTTTGTAGAAGCATATGACACCAGTAGAATTGTCATTATTTTTAACATATTTTTTTTTGTGGGTAATATTATCAATTTGAAGATTAGTAATTTATTTTGATTGATTGAATTAGTTCTTTACATTGCAGCAATAAAATTTGCAGTGGTTTGTTGATAAATTTACTAATTTAACCCTCTCCATGCTGGAGAAAACCAGAGATGCCCTAAAGAGCAACGCCTGTGCCTAATCCAGCAAGGAGAGGGTTAATAAGGAATCTTGTCCATTCACAATGCATTTCCTCGCTAATGACGTGTTTTCCGTACCTGTAGCTGCCAATAACATTTTCCCCAATGGAGGATGAACATCAAAGAAGAACACATTCCGCATATAAAGAGATGCAAATTTGGCGAAGTGGAGCTCATCAAATCTGAAATGAGCAGCACAAATCAAAATAAAATTAAAAATTGATTGAATTAGCGTACTGTCGCGGTGGAGATGTTTCTCCCATACGCAACAACATCTGAATAAATCTTAACAAAAACAAACTTAATAAAATTACAGCTATCAATGGATTAAATTTGAGTCATAAATAAAAATTACAATTCTACTTAGAAATAAATATTAATTTACTGGTTAATCCATTAAGTATTTCATCTAGATGTAAGTTGTATGTATGCCTTTAAAGGCATAATATCACAGATATTTATGGTTGTTTTAGACTAGTTCTTAGCTACAACTGCAAAATACATTCACTTGACATACGGTACATAAAATCATATTTGTACTTCCAAAAACCTTTCCACCGCTGTTTGGTAGACAAATATCCAATGCAACCCCTTGTAGTCTAGACAACCTGAATATGGTTGTATTGTTATTTTCTTCATTACCGTATGTATATGCAAGGGGACACAACTCAGTGGTACGGATTAAACATATACAACGCACATGCAACGTTTCCTCGCAAATCCTTCATAGTTCAGGTGATACATCTTTGACAAGATAAATAGCGTACCGTTCCCTACCGGGTATATTAATATAAAACATTAATATTTTGATAACTATTGAGTACTGGGGACTAACGGTACATCAGTAAATAACAACTTTGGGGTGGATGAATCAAGTGTAATTAGTCTCAGATCGAAATTCTTTCGTCCATTATACAGGTCAATCAACTGTGATATTATGCCTTTAAATACAATATTATCGAAAACATTAAAATTCTTAAATAATTCTAGTTTATATTGTTCTCGTAACAATTTTCCCCCACATTTTCGTAGCTCTGATGATTTTTTTCAAATACTTTTTTTTTTCAAAATGTGTTTAACCCTCTTCCTGCTAAATTAATCAAAATGAACTGTTAACCATGGTTACTGATGTTGAACAGACCAATCAGAAATACTGTTACAAACTTACACCACAGCTCTAGGTGAGCCAAGCTTCCATGTCCTTGTAACTATGGCGACGACAGTGAGCAGTATTTGCACAACATCCACTTCCAGGTTCAGCGAGAACGGTTTATTAATGTCTTGAGGACCATCCTTTGCGGAACTTTCATTATGCGAGATGGCGCCAATAATTGGAGCACCATCACCCTGAATGAGATTATAATATGTAATAGTAGGTTGCTGATTTAGAAATAATATGTAATCGTAGGTTGCTGATTTAGAAATGCTCACTGCTGTGACAAATTATTCAAGAACGGTACATAAGAAACATGTATTGTGACACTGAAATTAGTAAAATATTACCGAATATAAAAAAATATAGCTCACTAAAGTAATAATATATAGTTTGTCCATGTGTGGATCTTTTGTTACAAAGCATTCAGCTATTACTAGAAAAGAAAAATTAAAATATGCTGAACTGTCTTGATAACATGCATGATAACTTTATAGTTTTTCTCACATGGAAAATAAATACAAACACTAACATTAACTTACCATAAGCATTTTACCATGTTTACTAATACTTCATCATGTTCATTTCTATCACTAATTTTCTATATACCATACCGGTATTCTTGCATTGGTTAAAGAAATGTTGTGGATAAAGCATTTATGTCACAGTGTACCAAATGGATGATATTCACTCCATCACAAAACATTTAGTAAAATACAAGTAGTAAGATCTCCAGCAAAGCCATGATCAGTATAGAAAAATAATGTGGCAGGGATAGAAATTAACACTAGACCATTAGCCCAGGCTATTTCTCCCACTGCTAACGGTATCCTAAGGGCTAGTAGAAATTCATACTTTTCATGAACATTTGTTATTTGTAACACTATTCGGGCTAATAAGTTTTAAAGGTAAGCTTCTATCCCCAGGGTTTTACCTGATGCAGGAATCCTGCTTATTTGACACATTAATTGGACAAAATACTCCTTCATAAACTTCTGTTGCATCACATCTGACGCAACAAAATATTTGCAAATCACGAATCAAAATTCATAAATCATGCAGGGCTCGCCACCCAGACAGACCAATCTTCTGACCTAATTTACTCGCAAATGGATATTTCCTTCATGTATTTTGAAGTTTTACTGACTGTAGGCCATCTTTGTGGTCTAGTAAATACCAACTGCATGTTGTAGACTACCAAGCAGTGCTCAAAATGGCTGCCCTCACTCGGATACCATCACCAGCTGATCACGACCTTTCTATTTCACCAATTTGCTAGTCGGAGATAAGGTCCGGCCACAGACATAGATTTACATATATAGCAACTACTGAATCATTGTTTTTGCGATGATAACTCTTTTATTCACGGAACTATCCAGTGTATTCCACTGGTGTTCTGTAACTTATTAAAAAACACTGACAGCTAAATTGATATTTCGGACAGGTGAAACTGCCCCACAAATTGCCCTATTTAACAACCAAGAAAATAAGTTAATGCCGAGCCCAGAAATGATCTAACACTTTAGTAAGTCTTCATAAACCTCACAGACATAATTTGTTGTTAGTTTTGATTGTCTTTGCTTCATAATCACAATGACTCTCGAAAATATGTTATGACTCTCTAGGGAAACCCTGTATCGCTGAATTGTGGTACTTATAATTAGGATGAATAATAAATGTTATACGGTATACATGTATTAACGATACATTATAAAATCACAAATTCATCTTAATAATTCTTAGTCTACATTCTACTAGTAGTAACTGGGTACTACATTGTAATATTTGTACCTGATCTCTTTCCCCTAGCACAGATTCAGAGGGTGCAAGTATGTGCTCACTCGTCTCTTGTTTGATCATCGTGTATCATTCAATCTGAAATTAAATTAGAACATTGACAGCAATACAGTATGATTTGTCGCATTATTTACAATTTTTAAAATAAAATTAAAAACATTTGTTGAGGTAAATCTAGAAGACGTTTAACTTTTAGGTCTATGATGGTTGGTGGAGTGTGTCAGGCCTAACCTACCTCACCTAACCATGCTGAAAAATATCGCTTTATACACTGTCCTACATAGAGCAAGAAAAGTAAAACCAGATGAACAGGTAGACCATGATCATCATCATAATATGGGCACTGGTTGGGCCGTTTTTTCGTCAAGAATCAAATCAACATGTCAGGCACACAAGACAATTAATAAGAAACTGCATGCAGGTACATCCTATTATAATGCTGCAAACTATAATAGTATTAACTACTTACCTAATAAGTATGACACTATATTTATCTCAAGTGGTATTCATCTAAAATAATAAAAATACGCAGATTTGTAACAGGTTATCAAAAGTTCGTCGGCTCCTACTAAGGGAGGTAACTGTCAATGTTAAAAATACATGCAGACCACGAAATCTTTTTCGAAAACGCAACTTTTTTAAATGGCAAGTTCATGCACTAACAAGTTAAAGGCATAATATCACAGATATTTATGGTTATTTTAGACTAGTTCTTAGATACAACTGCAAAATACATTCACTTGAAATACATAAAATCATGTTTGTACTTCCAAAAACCCTTCCACCGCTGTTTGGTAGACACATGTCCAATGCAACCCCCTGTAGTCAGCGTAGTCTACTTATAGACAACCTGAATATGGTCGTATTGATATTTTCTTCATTATGTATATGCAAGGGGACATAACTCAGTGGCATGACTTAAACATATAATACACACACACAAAATGTTTTCTCGCAAATCGTTCATATTTCATTGATGCTTCAAAGACAATATAGCGGAACGTTCCCCTATTTCATATAAAATATGTTTATTGTTGTAACTATCGAGTGTTGGGGATCAAGTACATCATTAAATAACAACTTGTGGGTAGATAAATCAAGCGCAACTGGTCTCAGATCAAAATTCGCTTGTCCATTATCCAGGTCTATCAACTGTGATATATTATGCCTTTAAGTTTTAAAATAATTGTCTATATAACATATCACGAACTAGGGAACAATATTAAAAATAAAACTACAAAATTACCATATAAACAATGTTGACACTAACGTAGTTTTGCGAGAGAATACATTCCTTTTCAATGTTCAAGAATATTTGTGTTCACAATAAAATCATGAGAATGGCAGCCACTGGGGGGAAACTGTGTCAGATTATATTTACAACTGTTGTTTTATTTAGAAGACAATATTCTATATTTCGTTATATATATATTTTTTTTTTGTAGACTTTATTTTTCATATTCCCTACATTTTTCTTTTAAATACAAAAATACATTCAAATATGATCTTTCCACTTTTTGAAGTGGGGTTAATTCTTTGCTGGAATTCAACGTTTAAATTTGAGTGTAATATGTAACGCATAACGCAGGATATTATTATGTAATAGAAATATACGCTCAGATACAGTGTTGCTAATATAATTACAAATGTATTAAAGTTCATACCGTATGTCTTTTAATAACAAATACATACTTGAAACAAAGTATTTCATCTATAAAGTTATTACATTGTCATCGTGCCTGAAAACCATATTGAAAGTAATCTAGTCCACACTGACTGTGGTTCTGCAGTATATTGTGTTTGTCTACAAACAATATCCAATCAACAGGAAGATGAAAGCACATGTTTAGTCCCGACAGGTAACCAATCTACAGCCTCGTACGATCCTCCCTCGGCGAATGTTGACCAATCGGCTTACGTATTACGTATTATTAGAATGTCTTCGAAAAGCAGATGATGGCTCCAGGTAAAACGGAAGGAAATCTGACATATTATATTTAGATATACATTCAAAATGTCCGTTCCTGACAGCAGCAAGACCTCGGAGGGTTTACCCAAGCAGTTCGTTTCTTCTCTCAGGATATTATTCGAGATTCTGGACGAGAATCGAAGCGGATACATCCGTCTTTGCGACATCGAATCCAGGTGGAGCGAAAATGGTGTGAAGGGGCTGCCCCACGGTGTTGTGGAAGCTCTGAAAAAAGTCACCCCGTCAGATGGACTCCTCAGTTTTGGCAACTTCGTATCCGGGCTGAAAATAGCCTTGGTTAAAACAAAATCGCTGTCGAACCACAACGGGAAGGAAAATCGTGGACCAGGGCACCCACACGTCCCCCGGCGCGACATCCCGAGGGGGAGGGGCGACAACGCCCGGGTTCAGTCCCAGCCACCGCCCAACACCGCCCGGGGGTTCGTAAATCAAGCGCCTACTGTGACAGCAGCAGTGAAACCAAATAACGCTGCCAACACCAACTACCGTATACCATACAATAACAGTGCTCCTAATTTACAGAGTGACAGTGCTTATAATAATGATATATACCGAGTACCACCCAGACCGGAGAGGCCCATTCAGTATAGGAAATCTTCCGATGGACCCCCGGATGTGCCCCCTAGGGATCGCACAAAATCTGGGAGGGTGCTGAACGAACTGAAAAACTGGCAACACGACAGACCGGGAGTCCACGTGACGACGGAGTCTCGAGAGCGGAGATTGCCGTCAAACAGCGAGAAGATGAAACTGAACAGGGGCGATCAATATGCTATATATGGTGAGTCGATATGTAGGTTCTCATTTTGAAAGTTCTGCAACCACAGCCGAAAATGATATAACAGTATCAGATAAATACCTCACTGCAGACATCGCAGACCAGACCATAATTACCGACGGTTTTCCAATGTTTGAACAACATCAAATTCCATCTATTTTTACTTTCCTACACAGTCCTGAAGTTATAACAATGTTGATATGTCAGCTTGCCATCTGGGTTATATCATAAGTCTGTATAAGAAATAAACATAGTCTGTGACATAAGACAAGGCCCTGAAATTACAAAACCTTTTTAGTACAATTTCATACTTGAGCTCAAATTTTATATGGGGATTTATGAACATAACTTTGAGTTGAGCATGAAACACTGTGAAATAGTACTCAATAAAGTTGTGTAATCTTGAGACCTGGTATCATTTGTTGGTTCTTGTATATATGAGACCATAGTGCTCTCGTAAGCATGGTAAGTGCACAATCCTCATGTATATGGCTACGAGAGTCCATAAATGGTCTTGTAGTAGATACATATGAGTGAGAGCTTTGAGAAATGCTAGAAGAGGTTGCTACAAAAGTCTCGTAATATATATATGAGAGCTTCGTGAACTGATACCCCGGACTGGTACGTGGTATGAAAGACTTGAGGACCACTTGATTTAAACAATAATAAATAAATATAAATAATATAAAAAAAAACTCTCTAAATTTGAGCCCTACACCATATTGGATGCGGGTAGCGGTTCTCCCCTGTGACTGTTGAGCTGTGGGTCCAGAGGGATGTCTTTTGGGGCGTCCGTGCGATTTGACCTTAGTACTTCAAAGTATCAAACCGTGGTTATGCAGCAGTTTCTTAAATATTGTTGGTACAGCATCATCCTTTGTACTTATCTTTCATCAGCTGGTCATGTAGCTAAACAGTTCCAATGTTTTTGAATCACTTTCATACACGTGAAAGTAATATGAGCAAAGACGAGCGTGAAGCTGCTTCCATTTCGACCTGTTCACATTTGACAAACAATCTTTCACAGCCTGACCCAGATAATATTCATAACTGGCGACATTCATAGTTCTTGGGAAAAGAAAAGTGACACTCAGACTTTGTATTTCAGCAGTTTTCACAGCCCCACACCGAGCAGTTTATTGTCTTGATGAAAAATACGATCCTCGACCATTTCAATCCCTACTAAATCATCAGTAAATGCTCGAGCTAACAGCTCAGCAACCATCACACATGACGTCACCAGGTGGCCTTTCCGAAGGCGAGCTGAAATATGCATACGGCTGTGAGCGGGACAGAGCAGGACTGGTTTTCTCATTTATTTGATATTTTAAAGCACATCGATCTGAGTCAGATGTTCGTTCTATATCTATTTTCAACATATATCACTTGTATATCGTGGGTTATTCAACATATATATATAAATTGATTAAAAGCAACTTGTTCTGGCACCGGAGAAATCCTTTAATACACAGTAGAAATCCACCACGTATGTTGAATATATTTATTTAACTTGTTTGTTTATGTCATCAATCTATTTGTTTAAAAATAAGTAATCAAGACATCAAATTTTATCATTGAGTGGTTTTATTTAATCATGGTGACTGCAATGGCAATCTTGAAGTTGTTTACATGCAGTGTTTTAAAACCCCAGTAAGAATGATCAAGCATGCCACAGCTGTGCTGGGTGAGAATTTCTAGGGTAAAGGCTTTCAGTGTTCGTGTCTTTTGGACCTCTGAAAATATCACATCCTCATGTTGTTTGCTTTGGCCATTCACGTGCGACTGACCACACCTGTGACCTTGGCTCTAAGGTCAGGCGTGTCCACTTAAAACTGGCGTGTGACCACATTGAGGATTATTGTGTAGTTTGAAGACACATAATATGTGATATTGAAAGATTATACCATTTTCTATGTTTTTACTGTTAATTTTGCATACAGTACATATGATGTCATTAAATTATAGTGCACCATTAGCCCTCTCCATGCTGGAGGCAACCGGAGATGCACTAAAGAGCAATGTCAGTCTATTCCAGCAGGGAGAAGGTTAAACCACTTTTGGTTCATCTGCATACTGAGGCTAGAGTTAGGTTCTCAGCTTGACAACTAGTAGTCGATGCTCTCCTTTAGGCCCATGTGGCACTGAAATGCTGGGGAAATGGTTCAGCGTCTAAATCGCTCGTTCATTGGCTAGAAATCTATCTGGAGGTCTTTGACCACATTCCACATGCTCCAGGATCAGAAGAAAAGTGGCTCTAAATTATAGGCCTCATTCTCTTCCAACAACAACAAACTCAAGTTGAAAGTTTATGTTTGAGGTTTATTAACACAAACATGTTTGTTCATGGGGATATGACGTGGCTCCCCGAGTGTAGTGTCCAGCACATGGCCAGTAAGAGGGTCATTACCCCTGCTTGATGGTCCGATGATGGCTTCCTTTCAACTACTCCCAGCCTTTGTACAAATACCAGACATTTCTGGCTGCAGAATGACAGGCTTTCATAGTTGTGTCTCTGCATGTAAATTACAGTGGTTAGGAAAACCATATGTTGTCTTGTCTGGGACAGTAATGAGGCATGATGGTTGGAATGCGCAGTGATGTCAGAGCGGTCTCTCCGTCCAAGGCCAATGCTAATACCATAGCCAAACCACAGCCGTGGGTATATACCCACGCACTTAAGCTGCGTCTACACTATCAACATCTCGGCAACATGTCGTCGAAATGTTGTTTAAAAAAAGAGTGGGAAAAGTAGAATTTTGGAGGAAAACTTGATGAAATCTATGTATTTGACTATTTGTGCCAGTCTTAGGCGAAATGACTTTTGCAACATTTTGGGCTATAAATGGAAAACAATTCACTTTGTAGGCAGTAAAAGTAAAGCACAACAAATAATGGCTAAGGACATTTTTTTGGGAAAAAGCATAATTTGACCTACAGACATTAACAGCTCTCCCACTCTCCCATGCTTCAGGTAGGTCAGCTGATGTAAAGCTGACTTCTTATTGGTCAAACTCTGCAACATCTCTCAACATTAATTGCATTGCATTTATTTCGGCAACATATTGGTTTGCCGAACCTTTTGCCCCGTCTACACTATCAACATTTGGGAAACATTTGGGACACACGGTGTCAGATTACAAATGTTGGTGAAATGTTGCCGAAATGTTGTCGAAATATTGATAGTGTAGACGGGCCTTTAGTGGGCATACGTTTTTCTATAATATCGTCTTTCGTAATCCGAATTGGATGCCTCACTTTAGTCTTTATACTATGTGTTATGTTTTAATGTACCATATTTTACATGAGGTGAGAGGTAAATAAGATACTTGTCTGTCTGTGAAATTAATTAGGAACAAACAGCCAATTTCTAGATTAGTATAAATCTGAAAGATAAATTGTCGGACAAAGATAGTTGTATACTTATATGCAACATTTACCTCGTTAGTGACATTTTCTCTTTGGCCCGTGGACATGAATATGATCTTACCAATGAACTACGCACTGGTGGATCCCAATGCTAATACTATATCTCTCCATCTCAAATCCCTGGACATTTTCTCTAGATCTATAGTCCTGACATTGTCACCAGATTGGTCAGGTCTACCTGTAATTCCGCGCATGTCTGCGTAATTACAATTAGATCTGCTGGTGCATACTCGTTTGGCACATGATGGCTAATTAGCTATAGATCTTGTCATGTCCAGCATGGTCCTCGTTATAAACAAAGTAACTACTCAAAGCCGGTGCAGGATGTGGGGCTTGATTCCAAGGACATCGGCCGTGTCATTAGAAATGGTCAACGGACGACATTATTAAGTTAGAGGAAGCATTTAGCACTAGGACTGTCACGACTTGCCTCCTGTGTGCATTACATGAAGATGACATCCCGACGGCAAGAGCAAGATTCCTTAGGGTGGCGTTAGCATTTCTGTTCATCCTTGAATCTATGTACTAGTATACATTTCTGACAATAGTTCATGTCCTGATCTTGTCAAATGTGTTATAGGAAATTAATGTGGTCTGGGATTCGACGACAAGAGTACGATTCCTTAGTATGGCGTTGGTATACGGTTTTCCGTGCATTCTTGAATATATGTATACATTTATAAACTGGCAATATTTCATGTCCTGATCTTGTCAAATTTGTCATAAGAAAGGAGTGTGGTCAGGGATTCAAAAGATGCGCACAATGTACAGCTGACTCCCACGGACATTGACCTGGTCGTTATAAATGGACAACGGTCGATAGTATTAAGTTAGAGGAAGCATTTAGCACTATGACTGTCAAGATCTGCCTCCTGTTTGCATTACATGAAGATTCTGACTCGACAAGAGCATGATTCCTTATAGTATGGCGTTGGCATACGCTTGAAGCATTTGCGCCAATTCAGGAATCCATGTATACATGTCTACTTGTCTGCCTGCAACCACAACACTACTAACAATGACATGTACTGTCATTACATGGCGCATTAACCCAACACTGCATATGGCCATCTTGAAATCGCACACACTGATCATGATAATAGGGTATAATACACTGGGAGGGGAATGACTAGTTGTATGGATGAGAGAGATGTGTCTTGAAGCTAATTTTGAAAACTGTGAGGGATGGTGTTGATTTCAGACAGTGGCAGACAGTAAGATAATGCATGCCTTGACCGTGACCTTGTCATACTGTTTGGGATTCAGCGATGTAAATAAGTGGTCAGTATAACGTAAACCAATTCACCAGGTCGGATCAACGGTATATTATGTATAGTAAGCATTTGGAAGATCATATAATTCCTCAGTTCAAATGTGGTATGCGCATTTGGTATCGTGTATATGGTTGTGCAACTTCAGTGATGATGTGTACATACTATCAAATAAGCTTAAAGTAATTTGATCGTGGTATACTTGTGCTAAACTACTATTCCCATTTTTTGTTTGTTATTGTTGTTACTTGAAATGGAACGTAAGTCGCATAACTACATATTATGTCGACAACTATTCCTTGTTTCTAGGGTGGTGTTCCATTGACAGTCTTGTATGCTGTTCTGTCTGTACTTTCTGTCCGACGCATGCGCAGTTATAATGTGCGGTGTTATTCCTTAGTAACTGCGCAAGCGTCGGGCAGAAAGCACAGACAGAACAACTAGAAAGGAGCAGCCCCTGTCCAGAATGTGCGTCCACGACCGTCAATGGAACACCACCTAGATCTGTTGTTCTCTTCAGGTTACGGTTATTATGGTGGTTCATGTTGTCTTGGTTTATGCTTGTGCGTTGGACAGATTGAACATATTTACTACATTCACACACTACTCAAAACGTCCATGAAGCGGAGTTAAGTACTATATATCTGAACTGAACGTAGTGGGCGCCATACAGTTAAAGAAAGCGTAGCCAGTGCTAATGCACTCTTGCTTGACCAATGTATAGCCATAACCATATGGTTCACTGCTATGCAATAAATATATGTGTTGGTCTACCATCCAAACCATGATATACTAGTACCATTTAGATATGGCTGCCACCCACCATCGGATCTCCACATCTCCCGACATACATTCATATGCACACACACAACACACACACACACACACACACACACACACACACACACACACACACACACACACACACATACACACTATAAGTCAAGCTATATTTGGTAATTGGAAACACACTAATACTTATATCTTATTGTTATTCGTTTGATACAACGATTGCATACCTGCACTATGACTATCTTTGTACTATCATGGCTGGGGGGTATATGCATCACTTCTACATTCTGCGAGAATAGCTGGAGAAATTTACCCACCTATTTACACAAAATACCAGCATCAGTGTCAGACTCCTTACGATAGTCATACAATCTGATGCTTCCTGACACGATGACACTATAAGGTACCCTGTGGATGACTAGGTATACCGATGCGTATTGTTAATTAACTAGGGCGTTCACTTATAATTGACCAACGTACAATTTATTTTCCAGAAGAAAATAAAATAACAGAACTTAGAATTTAATGGATAGCGTTACTGAATGATCTCCGACATTCCGACCCCCATTTGAACTTCAAGGGAAGCAACTGAATAACACATACCTAGTGCCGCTAAACATGTTTACACTGCATAAAGAAGCATCGATGTATGTTGCCATAATTGAGCCAATCCTCTTTCAACTCTAACTGTTAAATCTATGGCAATATACCACGACTGACAACTGTTCTTACTGTAGCAGTAAATGATGCATTAGAAGAGATATATATGAGCGGAATGAGAACAGTTTGAAACCTGTGGTCAGCGGTTTTTCCTTTAACCTTTAAGCCTTTTGTCGTATGGCTTTGATTATTGGCATTGGTTCTCTGATGCCGTACGATGGCGCTGCTCGTGTAGTGCTCGGGGTAACGTTTCACGAAGCTCTCATATCTACTATGAGACCATAGGGTATGTGTATTTAATTAGGGGTTTTACGTCCGCGTTCCAGCGTAGCTGATATTTAGCGGACGGGGTCAGGGTAAAAACCACGAAGCTTTCATATCTACTATGAGACCATACGGTCTCTTGTAGCGACCTCTTATACATGGTAACCGGGCGCTTACGAGAGCGCCATAGAGTATCGTAGTGGATATGTCGTAAGCTTCGAGAAACGATACCCTGGTTCAGAAATAGCTTGCCGATATATATCAATCGTATTGCTTACGAGACCGTAAGTACTCTTGTAGCAATCTATTGTACATGGTGATTGGGCACTTACGAGGGCGCTATGGTCTCGTAGTGGATATGAGAGCTTAGATACAATATACCCTGGGACGGTATTCTCGAAACTCTATTCAAGAAACGATCTATTTAAAATTGACATAAGAAAACGAGTTAGGTAAATTCTTAGTACTTGCGAACTTCTTAGCACTTACGAAGTTTCGAGAATGCGGACCCTGGTTCAGAAACAGGTTGGGGATATAATATTGGTACCTAGCATAACATGGAATCCAGTCGATCCCACCTGGAAGATCGGCATGTACATAGGTGTAGTAGTAAAGGCACACGTTCTGTAAACATGTACTATGTTTGCCATCCGGAGTTTCCTGTTTAGCGAAAATAGAGTCTGCACGTATGGAAAACACTGGCTAAAAGTCTGCATCTTATCATATCCTCCGCATAATTGATTGCAAATACAGTTGTCCTTGATTTGATCTTTCACACCTGTGCGAACAGTACAGCTGCCCGTGGATGTTATCTACTGGACACTCTGGTATTGGGGATAAACTAGTATAAACTAGACTAAGACTGTGGTAATTATTGTTATATTATTTATTAATTATTATAATTATTAATATTAGTATTATTATTATTAGTAGTATTATTATTATTAGAATAATACTAATACTAATACTAATACTACTAATAATAATATTATTATTATTATTATTATTATTATTATTATTATTATTATTATTAATAATAATATTATTGTTATTTCACGTTTTCTTTATATTCCATTTTAGCAGATGCATATATGCAGAGGAATACAACACGAATAGACATTGCGGTATTAAGATTCCAGAATCCAAGTATAGTACACTGTTTACGTGCATACTGGTAACAAAACTATTATACTGG
>JAVCKZ010056091.1:0-16508 GCA_034780755.1 Lepetodrilus elevatus | reverse complement strand
AGAAATTGATTATAACAATAACTCAATTATTATTTTTGGGGACAAGTGACTGAATTTGCTGTGCTGGGTCACATATGGAGATTTGTGAACAAAACCTTGAGTTGAGCATGAAATCGTACTCAGAAAAGTTTTGTAATCTTGGGGCCAAGTTTGGGGAAGTTTGGGGAACATGTCTATCACAATGAAAAAATGTTTTGAAAAAAAAAATAATAAAAAAAATAATTGGTGGAAGTTTTAGTGTCATTGTAGAAGTAGGTCTGACGACAAGTTTAACAGAGCGGGGATGTTACAAAGTTCTTACCTCCATTCTAGCCAGCGTCTGGATATGTAGTGGATAATCTTTCAGCTGTTTTCCAAATGCACTTCTTCTGGTGCTGTAGTCTCGCGCCAGATTCACCATTCTGCAAGGGAGATAACCCAGTGAGAAAATGTTCTTGATGCGACAAATAATAACATATTCCTTTTCGGTTCTTAATATTTTGTATTAACAAAAGTAAACATGATACTTAGAACTATATTAGTATACTATGCATCAATATTTTCAATGAATCTTTCAAGATCTGTGAAATAATTGAAATTAACATGTCCCTATGTTGGGGGCAGAAGTCTGTGACAACAACATGTTTCATTAACTACCGTACTCATTAACAAATCTTATAATTATTATGATGATTATTATTACAGAATACTACTTGTACAAAATTTTGCAATTAAATCATAAATATGAACATAGTAACAACTACAAACAAAACTATCCTCTTGCTCAAAAGCTACATAACTTTCTCCAAAACACCTAACTTGTCGGTTTTGACTGCGAGCCTACCTCCTCATGTTGGCGGCAGCCATGACAGTGTTGTGAAGTCGTGTGAGCGTCAACATGCTACTAATGGACGCCACGCCTTTCCCATGGTCCGACACCTACCACGAAAACACCAAACTGTCAGATGGGCAACATGACATGACAGGCAATACCTCCTCATAGCGGTGGCTGCTCTAATGGAGTTATGGAGTCTCGTCAGGGTCAACATTTCGGCGATATTTGCAACTCCGCGACCCTCTTCTGATACCTATGTATTGAATTAAAGGGCAAGTTCATAATGATTTAAATGACTTTTTTGCTTAAAAAAAATAGATTCAAGTATTATCTTCTCAAAAATATACAATTTCACATACTTTTTCAGTTCTTTGTATTTCCCACTGCGACATAAAGCACTAATTCATTCAGTCAGTCAGTCTAAATATTTGCATTCCACTGACCAAATATGGTCATATCTACAGTTTCTCACCCTGAAGGCTTCAGTTCCATCCAGCAGCAGTTCAGCTGTAGGCAACTGCTTTGTTCCTAGCTTGTTCTTCAACCGCTGCACCTCAATTTGATTAAGCTTTCCATCTTCATCTCTGACTTCAAGATAAAACAACGACAAGCCCCGCGTGCCCTGAAATATAGAACAGAATTTTGCAGATAAATATGAGAAATATATAATAATCTTGCAATTAGTTACAAACCCATGTGCAAAAGCATGAAGAAAAATAGTATTAGATTAAATAGACAGAACTTGTATTCGGCGATCTACAAAGTTGTAAATTTGGAACTGGTTGAGTACAACGCATTTCCTAACAATGTGCCTAATTTTTAAGTGACTAACATTAACCCTCTCCATGATGAAGGCAACTGGAGATGTCCTAAAGAGTTGTGTCTGCCTAATCCAGCAGGGAGAGGGTTAAATAGTTCTTGAGTGACTGTACCAAACATGTCAGATCAATGTAACAACGATGATTCATTCAATAACATTGGAGTCTACTAGATGTAAAAAGTAATTCTCAACAAAGTAACCTGCACAACATTGCCACGGTCGTCCACACAGCGAGCCAAGGTGAAGGTCATGTCTGCATCAGTGGCAGAGGAAAACCATTTGTAACCATACAGCTTGTAGCTGCCGTCCGACTGCAGGACCGCGTGTGTCTCTGTGCCACGTGCTGGGGAGATAGAGGTGCAACATGGCTACAACACTGGTCGCAATATTGTCAAGTTCCTAGGTCTACTTTCTCGAGTTCAGAATCACGCCCCCCAACCGATTGGAACCGTGGCGTGACTAGAAGTAGATTTAAGATTAGAAGTATCAAACGTCTCATTTACCGGAAACAATGCACAATTATAGGAAATTATGTCTCGCTATGTGAATGCTATGGGCGACTATGGGAAAGGATACGGGAAAAAAACGCGATATCGGAGCCAGAGCAGAACGTATAGGAGCCGTATGCAGAAAGACATTCACGACAAGATAAGTAGATTGGCTGCCCTTTTCTTTCTGCATACGTCTCCTATAGTTCTGCTCTGGCTCCGATAATCGCGGGGGGTTTCCGTATCGTTTCCCATAGTCGCGCACATAGCGAGACATCATTTCCTATAATTGTGCATTGTTTCCGGTAAATGAGACGTTTGCTTCGTATCGTTGCTATGCCACGGTTCCAATAGGTTGGGTGGCCTGAGAATGAATACAAAAGTCCCAATGTACACATGTCTAAGATGATATCCAAAAATATGGATGTACTATTCTGTCACTGTCAGGTAATTTGTACATCTCACCCACAATCGATCACCCACCTACATGTTGCCTACACTCCAAAACTTTACTGATATTCCAATACCTCACCCACCTACATCTCACCTACCAATATTTCATCCAAATCTCACCCATCTGCATCTCATCAATATCAAAGACCTCACCCACCCACCCTCACTCCTACTTGCATCGCACCAACCTGCATCTCACCCACACTCCATTTGCTCCAACATCTCACCCACCTTCTAATATATCACCCACTCTCCAATATCTCACCCACTCTCCAATATCTCACCCACCCTCCAATATCTCACCCACCCTCCAACACCCACTGACATATCACCTACATTCCAACATCTCATCCACATCCCAACATCTCACCCACATCTCATCCAAACATCTCACCCACCTACATCTGACCCGCCTTTCCTCTCGGTCATCCATTGTCCTGATGTCCAGAACTCGCGTGGATCTCTAGAAGTCAGGCGGGCAAACGCTCGGTCCTTCAGCCATGGATGCCCATCTTGTATTGCCTGTCACAGAAAGATATAGTGTTCCAGAAATACCCCCAGTCCATGAGAGAAGTACTTTTGTTACTAACTATTAGAGGGAATGAGCATTAGCAAATATTAAGGAACTCAGTGTCTGAAATATTCTTCCAGCATGTCGAAACTGTAATAATTCCAAGTCTCATAGATAGACATAATTCATGAAGAATGAATGAATGAATGAATTGCTGTTTTACATCGCAGTGCGAATATTCCACCCATATGCGACGACTAAACAAAATACCTATGGTTAATCACAGGATATACACACAGCAGAGATTGTGATTCAAATGGCAATTATTAATCCTTCAGTTCATGGTCTTCCTGTCCCTCTCGGTGAACTGGCCAATATTTTGATAACAAACCTGGATGATCTTCACGGCGCCATCAGTCATAGCCAGCGGGCAGCTGTACAGCCCGGCAGACGGCGAATACAGATACATCTTGGCCATCTGGTACAGCCGACTGGAAGAGAGTACAAGATACACACCCAGTAATAAGCTGAGAGGCACTGCCACCACTCAATAGGGATCATAAGTTGACACAAGATAGCCCGAGATTCATTCAATATCAGGCGACATAAACCGGTCAAAAACCTAAATGCGCAACACATTTGACGATATCCCATTGTGATCTCACATTAAAATGTCACTATTCAGATGTCATTCATAGCAACCGTCGAATTTCAACCCGTCACCGGAAATGACCCCGACGAGACTTACTTTCACTATACAACATTATGTATAGTAAATGCTGATAAGTCCTGGATCAAAATTTCTTGCATTAACATTAAAGATAATCGATTAATTCTTGCGAGGTCAAACTGACCTCCATTCCGCAAACTTTCTCTCGTATGCAATGGCCACCAGTCCTTCCTCTGCCGCCATGTCGTGCATGGCTTTCCACGCTGGTGACGTGACGAGACGGTCCTGACGACGCCCCCACGCGTCAAACTGTTCCAACTGTGGCTGGTCGTGTTCACATTGAAGGTGAAGGTCGTATAGGTCTGCGGCCACTCGCCCCCCAAACCTCTCTAGATCAGCTTCAATCACTGGCAGAAACTGTTAAAACAAACTTAATTGGGGTCATCATTATTACTTGTATAATTTGAAATATTATTTTTGTCTTATGAGTATATATCATGGTACCATATGGATTTAGGATTTATCTGAATGATTTCTTTCTTTATATTTTCAGGATTGGGGAGATTTTATTCCATTATTTCTTTTGATTGATCGATTGAATTAGTGCTCTTTGTCGCAGCGAAAAAGTTTCACCCAAAGTTTCACGTATATGAGCCTCAAAAACAGCTGACAGTGTTCTATACTTTATATTATTTACTACGATGTTATGAAGAGATCGAATCTGTGGCACGATTATATATGTTGATAATATTTGCAGTTGTCTTTCGTTGTTCATAGATGAGAGTACCTGTGTAGGTATATGACGTCTTAGGAAACTCCGCAGGGTTGTGTCTTGTGTAAATTGATTATGTAACTGGGGCTTTTCTTGGAAAAATGGTCCTAGTTTGGCATGAGCAAAGTCCATGTTATCTGCCTGTCCATGTTCTGATATCGTTCTCATGCTTCTTGTCATAGTAAATAACAATCTGCTGTTGCTGTGACCGAGAACCAAGCATGTCCGTGATTTTAGCAGTGCATGCATCGTGCAAGTTTGCCAAGTAGACACTCTACGTACACTGCCCAGCTTATCACAATATCCAATGTTTACAAACTTTCCAATGTGAACCCTGACCCTGACAAGAAAACGTGACTGGATTGATTGCACTTATGCTCTGGAAATAAATAGAGCTAGGTAGTTTGTGAATCCTCTCAACTGATAAATAACATTTATAATCATGTCATAGCCTCAAATCTGAGCTTGACAATGCGAATGATGCGATATTTGATCAGTTGACAGCTGGTTGATCATGTTGTGCCTAAATATGAAGTCGGCAATACTCGGTATTTTCCGGAAGGATTTTGAATATTAACCAATCAGTGACCTCAAAAATCGCAGCTGCGTTAATCTAGACAGCATTTCCTTTCCAAGAAAATGCGTAGATGTTGTTTTCTTGATCATATTTATTGACCAATTTATGTGTAACAGAACATTTCTGCACAAATATAAATCAATTTATTGAATAATAAGACACTACTTATCAAAATAAAAATTGTCAATATATCATATTTATCCGGACAACTGAAAGTAAAGGGTACATAACGGGACCGATAGGATAGACTCAGATTCCAGACGTCTGAGGTAAGAACTGATTAGGCTGTTGGTTTTGGAAATTAGTTTTGAATGTTGTAATTTGCAAGTTGATATACGAATACAACAAAATACCTGTCACTCTTACACCTTATTTCACCCACTTTGTAACCTAAACACGTGTATTGGTGAAGGATTCCTGCTGCGAAGTAAAACAATAATTTGCACTTGCAGTTATGTTTATGATTAAACTTTGATCATGCTTTCTTCAGATACTGTCAGTAAGAAAATATAATTGTACGGTGAACTGTTTTTCTAGGAACCATCAAGAAACATACCTGTACCTAAAAACACTATAGTAAAACTGTTATTGGGTGTCACAATTTGGCGCGTCGTGGTTTATTTCGTAAACTGAAACTATTTGTCAGTGTATGTGATGCACAAGTGAATTTGTACTTACAAATTCAAAATCTATATCAATATTATTAACTATTAATAAACAAAGCAAACATTCAAAATGGATTTATGGATAATAAACTGTTAATGAACATAGCAGACATAAATATATACTTGCTTGAAGTAGTATACACATATATTTATGCATATGACTTGTGTAGATCTATATTTGTCAAGGTTAGAACTTAGCTTTAAAACGTAATCACGCGAATAATTATATAAATAACAAAACATCAAATTTCTACTAGCCCGTAGGATACCTCTAACATTATGATAAATGGATCGGGCCGCCAGGCTAGTGGTAACTTTTAACCCTGATTTGTCATGTTAGAATTGGTGTTGATTGGTTGTGCTATTTCCAATGTCAACTGGTAATGCATTATGTAGCTGAACACAAGTTTCTGATGAATATCATCCTACATTTTTCAATTGAACATCCCAAAGACAAATTGCACGACACTTTTCTTTTTCAGTTTTCCTGCAGAATTAGTACTTGTCTGTGTCTGAAAGATGTCAGACTTCCTAGAAAATGAAGCTGAGGTTTCGGAAGGGTCGTCTTCAGCTGAAGATTCTGATGCTGAAATCCACATCCCCAAAAAGAGAAAGGAGAAAAAGAAGAGGGCCCGAATATCTGACGATGAAGATGATGAGGATATGGATGGTATTATCAATTTTGTAGATAACCCACATTCAAACCGATATATATAGTAATATATATGAAAGTTTGTGTAGGGTTTGCATTGTAATTTATAATCACAATAAAGATGTTTGTGATCTGCATTTAGATCCAAATTATGATTGTATGTTATCTTTTATGTCTCTAAAAAAAATTGTCATCGCCTATGGGTGAAATATTCCTACTGCAACGTAAAACATTCATTCATTATAAAGGTTTTCATACAAATTTGGTAGTATAAGGATTTGAATGTTAACTCCATACCTATCGGCATGCATATTTCTATTACCAGATGAGCGTTTGATTGCGGAAGAGATGAAAGACTTCATCAATGAGGATGTTGAGGAGGAGGGAGATGAAAGTGGTGATGACGGCGACAGAGGTGACAAGCGCAAGCACGACTCTGATGACCAACTTGATGACCAGCTCTCTGAAGACGACTACGATCTCATTGAAGAAAATCTTGGCATCAAAGTCAAGAGAAAGGTATGCAACAAACAAACCAACACCCACTCATTTGTATGCATTTTTAACCTCCTTAGTCCCATCTAGCACTTGTAGGTTTACTGCAACATTCAGTGCTACAGGTGTTGCAGGTTTCCTCCTTCCATAAACTGACAAGCGGTAATGTAAGTGAAAGAATCTTGAGAGCGGTTCTAAACGCCAAATCGACAACAACAACAAAAAATGACCGAGAGAAATAGTCCAGGCCCCGAGATTACAAAACGTTTCTGAGTACGTTTTTGTGCTCAACTCGCGTACTTTGCTCAAAAACATGACATTTTATACACAACATTCTGAGTTGAGTATGAAATCGTACTCAGAAAAGTTTCGTAATCTTGGGGCCTGATTTGTCAAACAGGAAATTTAATTGATAAACTTAGAGCTGAATTTATTGATGATGTACTGTTAGACCATTGTCATTCCTGATTATTTTGACAGTACAGAAATTTGAAATTTTTTTTTTTTTTATTGCAGCAAAAACTGAAGCGTATCCGGGTGGTGTCGGACGGGGACAGCGATAAGGAGGAAGATGGAGAGGAAGCGGGCAAGCACATGATCGAGGGTCAGCTGTTTGAAGGGGGTGAAGAGGAGGATGGCGATGACAGGCAGTCCGTCTCACATCGCGGAGCGGAGGACACCAACGAGTTCGGCAATTTGGACGAGGAGGAAGAAGAAGAATCTGGTACGTGTTGCAAAATGGAATACCCTCAGTGTCAAAATCGTACTGTAACATGGGTCAAAATTAACACCATTTTTCCCAATGGTCCTAAGCACTAGTAGAAATTCATAACATTTGTTATTTGGGCTAGCAAGTTTTAAAGTTAGTTTCTATCATTGCAAATTGCTGAAGAAGAATCTGAGTTTATTGTGTTTTTAGTATATTGTTGATGACAGTTGTTTATCTGAAGCTTTCCGAATTTGACTCGGATGTACGTATGTGATGGGTTTTTTACTGCTTGACAGACAAGCTTGGAACCATTTAGATAAGCCACTATTTATTATGTTGTTCTCTCGATACAGATGTTGACGACTTCATCGTAGATGAGGATGGCAAGCCAATAAGTAAAGGGAAAAAGAAGAAGCACATCATACATAGTGACTCGTAAGTGTCCACCATCTTATGGGCTGCTCATTTCTAGCTGTTCTCTCTGTACTTTCTGTCTGACGCATGCGCAGTTACAATGTGCAGTGTTGATCCTTGGTAACTGCGCATGCATCGGACAGAGGGAAAAGCTAGAAAGGAGCAGGCCCTTTCTTTGTAGAAAAATAACTCAACATGGGAGGCGACTCCACTATTAAGAAAGGAATATGTCACTTGATGGGGGATGGGTCAAAAGCCTGGGTTCGAGTCCCGTCCTGGGAGCCCTGCATCAGTAAGATTGTTGTGTACGTTCACTTCCTACTGAAAGCAAATGAGCGTGATCTCTGAGATACCATGGCTCCCAAATCACTCACTGAGTATGCTAGAGATGGTGGATAAATAATATTACAATCAGACTGTCATCAACACTATTATTTCTTTCCTGTTGAAGGAAACCTGAGATGCTGTATAGAATAGTCCTTATCGATTCCCCCACCATGGATTATATATCGTCGCCTATGGGTGAGATATTCCCGCCGCGACGTATACATTAATTCAATTCAAACCATGGATTATAGTTGTCATAAGTTATAAATAATAAAAACAAAATTCTGATTATTTGTTCCAGAGCTCTGCAACATGCGCAGGATATCTTTGGTGTTGATTTTGACTTTGAGGAGTTTACTCAGTATGACGATGAAGAGGAAGAAGACATTGAAGATGAAATGGCAAGTGATTGTTCTCTGTCGTATTGATAAATAGTCTTAACACAGAATGGCGATGACTTGGTAACCGCATCTCTGCCTTGTCCTAATTTGCATTGTTACATCTTCAGTATGAGGAGGATGAGGTCGAAGACGAAGATGGAGAAACAAGGATACGTCCCAAGAAGAAGAAGAAAACTGGCAAGAAGAACATATTCGATGTAAGATTTTCACGTATTTTCATAGACTATTGCATACGAATCTTATGATGTTTACTTTACACACTGCTGTACACACAAAATAGTGATGAAACCTAGAATAATACGATGTCCTTAATGAAGATGGTGTGTTCTGCTTCCGAGACAATGCACAATTTTTGATATCCTGAACAACAACAGGTTAGAAGATGTACAGTCTATTCCATTAGAAACTCATGAAATGCTACTCGGGCGATATCTAGTCTATTTTTGTTGATTAGCCATTTCCCTTTAAAAATTGTTGCTTGAAAGTTTTCTCCATTAGATGATGTACCTCCATCGAGATTGAATACCACATATCTACACTATCATTAGTACATTCATTGTTATGCTTTCTGTGGCCAGGTGTTTGAACCCAGTGAACTGGAACGAGGACACTTCACAGACGTAGACAACGAGATCCGAAGCACGGACATGCCTGAGAGGTTCCAGGTAAGTCAATCCAGTCCAGAAGTTCGTAACTTGTGTTGTCGACATAATATGTTGTAGTAATAATTTGCTTAGCAATTGGACATCTTATAGAGACAGAACTACACAACATGGACTTCATGAACAATATCCTGAAGAGTATGCACCAGCAACATGACCCTCCAATTGTTTGTCCTAGAACAGGGCTGAGTAAGCCGCTTAGCTAAACTGGTTCCCTGTCCCATGTATACTTATCTTGAGACAGTGGCTAGTTTGGTAAGCTGCTTGAAAGCCCTTGTGTCTTTAAACACACCCCTGGTCAGGGATGAAGAGTAGGGAAGGGGTGGTTGTGGGCTTAGTTTATTTTCCCAGGAATACAGTACGTCTACCCCTGTACTTCCTGCGTGTGTCTACCCTATGCTCTCAGTCTGTTCTATGTGTATGACCTTCTGGATGCTGTTTACAGTTGAGGCTGATTCCTGTGAAGCAGACGGAGGAAGGCGAGTTGGAAGAGGAGGCCGAGTGGATCTACAAGCAGGCCTTCTCCACCCACTGTGTGTCCATACAGGTAATGTCAACTCGAGGCATGGCAATTTGCCGCTCATCTGCAGAATTCCACAGATTTATTTGTCCAGGGGTCGATTTATTTACACTGGACGTGGCCTGGGGCACAAACCTCGGGCTTGGTTTTCTACTGAAATCACATTGTCTGATTCCATGCCTTCACCTACCTCACAATTGTGCTGGTATTATATATCAAGTATACTGACATCAGATATAAACGTTGTTCATCATATTTACCTTTCGTTGCCAGCCATCCTTGGATCCGGAACAAAGTAGTACGCTCGGTGGGACAAACCGTCGTAGCCCCAAGATGGTCAACAAGATCCGCGATGCCATCAACTTTATGAGAAACCACAGACTCGAGGTGAGATGACTTGCAAATCCTGAAGACCCAGCGAGGCAGGGTTAATACCTTGGACCAACATGTGCTTGTTCACCGCACAACGTAGATATTACGTATGAAATCACTGTAGCGTGGCTATGCAGTTATCATTCTTGATCTTGTCAGTACCAGCCAGTGCGCGCAGATTTACTGAAACATTCAGCACTATGGATGTTGCTGGTTTCCTCCTACCCTAAACTAACAAGCAGTGAAAGATTCTAGAAAGCAGCTCTAAACCCCAGTTTAAAAACATTTTTTAAATGTGTTCTTTTCTTTCTAGGTGCCGTTTATCGCCTTTTATCGTAAAGAGTATGTGGAACCCGAGCTGAACATCAGTGACCTGTGGAAAGTGTGGCATTATGACGAGAAGGTTTGTTAGCTAACACCCCTGTCCTGTGTTCCATTCCAGGGGCCTGTTGCACAACACTCTTGTAGTGCTACAATAGTTGTAACTGGGCTCCCGCCACAATAGAAAGCATTGACCTTACAATAGTTGTAGCTACAAGAGCGTCATGCAATGGGCCCCAGGCCCCGAGATTACAAACATTTTCGAGCTCAACTTGAAGTTTTGTTAACAAATCACCGTATTATATTTCAGTTTGAACATGAAATCGTACTCAAAACGTTTTTGATCCTAGGGCCAGATTATTTTTGTCAACCTTCTCCATTGTCCGAGTTGTTAGTTTATGATGGATAGCAGTAGCTCAGTGGTAGACCGTCCGACTTCCGAGTCTAAAGTCAGGAGTTTGAACCCATCTGATAATGTTTTAATTATCTGAACCACTTCGATATTATTGGCATTGTACTTCGCTTCCCTTATTGGGTATACCTACTGTCTGTAAACATTGCAAGACATTTCTCTTGTATTGTTCCCATTTTAAGTATTGCCAAAGTGATACATAAATGATACATATCCATGAACCTCTATATTGTATATATCACGTGCGTTTTTTCCAGTGGACTCAATTGTGTACTCGAAAGAAGAATTTAGTCTTTTTATCATGTGTGTTTTTTCCAGTGGACTCAATTGTGTAATCGAAAGAAAAATTTAGTCAGGCTCTTCGAGAAGATGCAGAATTATCAGTTTGAAGAGAATTCTGACCCTGATAAACTGCTGGAATCCACTGTTCGACCACTGACAGAAAAGGACATAGAAAGGTCAGTAATAATGTAATATTCTTTTTGAATTGTGGTTTAGAGCTGCTTTCAAGATTCTTTCACTTGAATCATGACTTCAGTTTAGTGCAGCAGGAAATCTGCAACAACCGTAGCACTGAATGACAGCCACAATCTTATTATGATCGAGTCATTAAGGTAACTTTCACAAACGTAGTTACAAGACTCGACATGCATATAATCATTTTTACATGAGATTTCTTCTTGTTGTGACAGAGTGAAGAACGTGCAGACGATGGAGCAGCTGAGAGACGTCTACCAGCACTTCACACTGTACTACAGCCAGGACACCATCAAGATGAGGAACGCGGAGAAGTTCCGCGAACACGAGGAGAATGCAGGCGCACGCGGGGAGGACGAACATGGGGGGCCGCCACCCGACGTCATCAAGCAGGCGAGCCGCAAGAGTGGCTACACCATCTGCCAGGAAGCCAAGATAGGTGAGGGCCGTCACAGTATTCTGACGATAATAATAATAATAATAATACAATAATAATACTGCACCAAATCCATGCTCGAAAGCTTGCTCATGATGCTACATTCTTTCCACGGTCAATGGATCAATGTGCACTCATTTCACCTTTTCAACTCCCTAGGGAGTATGCAACTCAAGCTGCCAGTTAAGGCGCTAGAAGGTTTTACATTCACCATTCTATCTCACCCTACCGGGTACCCATTTACAGTTGGGTGAACTTTAGTTCATAAGTAGAGGTTGACAGATTTTTTGTTGTCAGATTTATTCGTGAAGAACGTTTAAGCTATTGTCGATGCTTTAACCCTGTCCCTGCTGGATTAGACGCAGGCACAGCTCTTGGGACATCTCCGGTTGCCTCCAGCATGGAGAGGGTTAAGAGTTGGCTGTACATTGATAAATCTTCTAGCTGTTGCGGATATTGATGTTAGTCTTTTATCGCAGGCGAACTGGCGAGTCGGTTCGGTTTATCGCCGGAGGAGTTTGGCGAGAACTTGCGAGACAATTACCAGCGGCACGAAGTGGACCAGTGTCCCATTGAACCCGCGGAGCTAGCTAAGGATTACACCTGTGGGTGAGTGTGATTGTGTCATCACCAACAACTGTGGACCAAGTAAGCATAATACCCAACAGAATATTTATCTCTGATATTTTGTCGTCAATATGAAAATGATGTTAGATACCTCAAACATGTATTTTGTGATGTTAATTGTTAACTTGCTTGTTCGCAGCCAATTCTCCACCGAGGAAGACGTGTTGATGGGAGCTCGTCACATGGTTGCCATGCAGATTGCGCACGACCCCACTGTACGCCAGAGTGTTCGGCAAACGTATTATGAAAGAGCAAAACTTCGAATCTATCCCACGAAGAAAGGAATGAAGGTATGCATTTACTCAAAGTAACAATATGATTATTATATTTTTGTGTTTCTTTTTTTTGTATTATTATTATCATTTTTAGTAATTTCTTTGTACAAATATACACCCGTGTAAAAATAATCACTGATATCTGATAAGTAAGTCGTCACAAATGGGTGTAAGATTCCCGCAGCAACGTTAAACTCCATATTCACTCACTCGCTCAGTAAGATTCCTAATGGTAACAAATCTTTGGTTTCTTTCAGGAAATTGACGAAGCACATGTGTGCTACGCATTGAAGTATGTCCGCAACAAACCAGTGAAAGATATCAAAGAAGAACAGTTTCTTCGTTTGAACATGGTTTGTATTTTCAGTAGATGTTCCGTAGACTAGACTTTGCAATGCTCGGTATGCTGTTGCATTACTACAAGAGGCTGCAGTGGCAACAAAAACTGATAAATGCTGCTTAACCCTCTCCATGCTGAAGGCAATCAGTGATGCCCCAAAAGCCGTGCCTGTGGCTACTCCGGCAGCGAGAGGGTTAATCAGAATTAGTGAGCTTTAGTGGATACAAGAAATAATTGCCTCTACTGAAAGAAATAATTACCTCTACAAGAGTTTTTAAGAGTTAAATTGTGTAAAGTATTGCGCTCAAATGTTGGAATGTCCAAATGTCGTCCTAAATTGGTTTCAGGCCGAAGAAGAAGGTCTTCTCATTACGGAGATAACGATAGACGAGGAGGGGCCCAATGTGACGACGTTCTTTGAGGAGGTCCGCCAGCTGTATTACAAGGTGAGTCATGGCTACGTATTATTTATTTGGGTGGGTAGGTAAACACGACCTGTGTATGGCATTCAATTGCTGCGCGTTAACGGTAAGTACCGGGAAAAAAACATATAGAGACATGACCGTTCACATTTTATTGGTGTCGCATTTACGTTTAAAATCTAGAGGTTGCATTAAATTAGTGACGCATTAATTTCGTGATTTGCAGTATATAGCATAAACATTAGCTCTGTAGAGCTATTATTCGAAAACATATAGAGACATGACCGTTCACATTTTATTGGTGTCGCATTTACGTTTAAAATCTAGAGGTCGCATTAAATTAGTGACGCATTAATTTCGTGATTTGCAGTATATAGCATAAACATTAGCTCTGTAGAGCTATTATTGGGACATTCTGTGAAACTGAAGCCATGCACACAGTAAAGGAGACTGATTGCGTTCGTCTCTTTCCAGGATGAGTTCAGTCACTTGGTACAGCAGTGGAACATACAGCGAAGTGAAGCCTTGAAGAGGGCGCTCACCAAGATCCTGTATCCCCAGATAGAGAAGGAACTGAGAACCAAGCTGATCGCCGAGGCTAAGGAAGGCATCGTAAAGGTACAGACATTTACATTCACCTCGTTGAATATCGTCGCAAATGGGTGAAAGATTCCCGCAGCGACGTTAAACTCCATATTCACTCACCTCGTTGAATATGCCACCGTCCTTGAACATGTGGTAGTTGTGTGCCAGTGCTGCTTTGTAGATGCAGAAGTTGATGTTTAACTCCCTCCATGCTGTAGACAACCAGAGATGCCTTTAGAGCAGTGTCTGTGCCTAATACAGCAGGGAGAGGGTTAACTCGCTCAAGTTTAAAGTCATCGCTTTTGGGTGAAAGATTCCCACTGTGACGTAAAACAATAACTCACTCAAGTTTAAAACTTGGAGCAAATACGATTGTAGAACCTAAGTTTGTCGTGTCTGAACAATTGATGATAAATGAGGTAGCTTATTTCAATATGTGTGGACATATATATAGGTGTGCAGTGGTTTCAATAGGTGACGGCAACTGGCAAAATTGTCCGCCTATTTCGGGGTATTTCCATAATTTTGTCATCTCTTTCAATCTTGCTGATACTACTTTGTATGATTTATGCCGTTCTTTTGCCTCTTACTTTTGCTACTCTGCCACCTACCTCCGATTCTATTGAAACCACTGGGTGTGACAATCACGTTCATTGGCAAGTATGCCCATTGATTGATCGCATAGGAATTGTTTGAAGCATTAGTAGTACATTGATCACAAGCATCTAGCATCTAGTTTAACAATTATTCTACCTTTTCTGATACACTGGTCCACTGTATGATCAGCTGTGCTGTACATATTTTATGTAAGTTTCCCGGTGTTTCTAGGCCTGTAGTCGGAAGCTGTACAACTGGCTGCGTGTGGCACCGTACCAGGTCGACCAGCAGTTGGACGAGGACTACAGCTACGACGACAACCACGGCGTCCGCGTCATGGGCATAGCGTTCTCCACCCTCAAGTAATTGTTTAAATGCTCAACGTCTACGGCTATTCCCAATCATTAGTGTTAGATTATATTACAACATTAGATTTGCATGTATAACAATGACATGAAGTTATCAGGGTTGGAACTTAACTTTAAAACGTACTCGCCCGAATAATGATATAAATAACGAAACATGAAATTTATACTCTCCCGTAGGATACCTTTAACATTACGAGAAATGTATCGGGGACCGCCGGGTGAGTGGGAACTTCTAACCCTGAATTATTGACATGAATTGATGCTAAGGAGCATTGATGAAAGATTCCCGCTGCAAAATGAAACGATAAATCACTCACTAGCTGGCTGGTATTGACGGCACCTAGACAATGTACTCATACGATGTTTGGGGCACTCTCACAGGGACAGTACGTCGTTCGGGGCGCTGATCGACGGTGACGGGGCGGTGACGGACTTCATCCGCTTGGAGCACCTGCTGAAGAGACGCAATTCCACGAGACGAACGGAGAGAGACGCCAAGGTCGGCCGTGTAGCATTGTACCGTGTCTTATGTCCCGTCCTGCATGAAAAACACTTCCATTAACCCTCTCAATTGCTGGAGGCAAGCAGAGATGCCACAAAGAGTAGTAATTGTGCCTAATCCAGCAGGGAGAGGGTTAATATTCCTACCTTGAGTAAACATTGCTATTATAACTATTGATCATGGTGTTCATTATGATTGCAAATTTGTGTCAAGATGGCCCTGAATATGAAATTAAATTCCACTTAATACTAGTATATTTTAGTTTTCATTTGCTCGAAACTGCGAATATGCACGTTTTCTGCAAATGGGTGAACTCTACTTGGTTGAAGCATGCTATTACATCACCATTAAGGCCCATTTAGACCTAACGCAGTTCCTGCTGCATTTTCACCGCAATGGATCGCTTCATTTAGAAATGTGAACTGTTCATACTGAATCCTCTAAAAAATAAACATTCTGCGGTCCATTACAACAATGGAAAACTGCAGCTGCGGCATTCGTTGGGTCTGAACGAGCGTTTGCTTTGTTATTGCAGGAAGCCGATATGAACAAGCTGAAGGAGTTCATTGCCAGCAAGAAGCCGCACGTGATAGCCGTTACCTCCGAGGCCAGGTCAGTGAATACTAAAAGTGTTGTTAACATTCTGTCTATATCGTCACATATGGGTGAAAGATTTTCGCTGTGTGACATAAAACAATAATTCACTCATAACATTCAGTCCAACAGTTTATATATTAATAACATATTTGACGTATCAAACACTCTGCTGCAATAAACGCCCCCCCCTCCCCCCCAAACTATTTAAAATAAAAACAATATTTTAT
>JAVCKZ010056080.1:0-16512 GCA_034780755.1 Lepetodrilus elevatus | reverse complement strand
GCGGGTTTCCTCCTGCCCTAAACTGACAAGTCGTGATATTAGTGAAATATTCTAGAAAGCGACTTTAAACCCCAATTCAAACAAAACAAAACAAAAACCAAAAAAAAATGATTTCAACGTACTGATTAAAATCCATACGTCCGCCTTCTGCAGCAAGTGTCCACACACTGGATGAACCGTGGAGCTCGGACAACCCCTAGAAATAAGTAACATTAGTAGTAATACTTACGGTAAAACAGGCAACTCTGAGCTGTGTTACTTTACTCAAATACAGTACGATACAGTATTACAAAACATGTAGGATACCCACCATTAGTACAGATAGACTATGTTACTAACTTACTATACTCCGACCAGCTGTGGTACCTTACTCAAATAGGCTGTGTTACTATACTCCGACCAGCTGTGGTACCTTACTCAAATAGGCTGTGTTGATATAGTCCGACCAGCTGTGTTACCTTACTCAAATAGGTTGTGTTATTATACTCCGACCAGCTGTGTTACCTTACTCAAATAGGTTGTGTTACTATACTCTGACCAGCTGTGTTACCTTACTCAAATAGGTTGTGTTATTATACTCCGACCAGCTGTGTTACCTTACTCAAATAGGCTGTGTTATTGTAGCAGCTGCAGTGCCAATATCTTGTGTTATTCAGACAGGTTGTGTTATATTACCAAGATGAGTTGTATTCCATTATTCAGATCGACTGTGCTGCATTACCCAGATCGGATGCTAGTTATGTTATCCTACCCAGATCGGTTGTGCTACCTTACTCAGATAAGTTGTGTTACGTTATCTATGTTAGTTGTGTTATACTTCCCAGATAGGTTGTGTTATCTTACCCAGTTGGTTGCGTCATAGGCCTAGGCTAAGTACTACCCACATCGGTTGTACTACCTTACCCATGGCGGTTGTGTTACGTTACTTAGATATTGTATCGTGTATAATAACATATGCTCTTGTACCACCGTGGGTGGTTTGAGTTAATAATAAATGAATTGGTAGTAAAAAAACATAGGTTGTGTCACATACTACCAGTAAAGTTATTTACCCTGATGAGCACAGAGACGATCCCGACCATCATCACAACGGCCTGAAAGGCGTCCGCCCACACAACACTCCTCAAGCCGCCCTGGAAAACAATGAACTGTACTTTGTATGCCTAGAATAATGTTGTATATTATCTAGAATACATATATGCCGTGTTGCCTCTGACAATGTAGTGCTAATATTTGCTTCAAGTTACAGGCGATGTCAGACTGACATACAAGAGTGTTTGGTGGTCTCGTTTCCACGGTTACTAAATACACAACCTCTACCCCGTATTACAATGCTCTTTGAAGATGTATGAGTATAAAATATATTAATCGCTCAACAGGTAACCGGTTCTGAACTCTGTTGTTTGGGTTTTATTGTTTACCCTCGCGACACTCTTAATATACTACTATTCCACAGGGACCACGAATCCTACAAATCGCTACGAATTCATCAATTTTAGGATTCGTAGTTGAATCGTAATCAGTTCGTGAAGTTCTTAACTGATTCGTATTTATTCGTAGTCAGTTCTTGCAATTCTTGAGCGATCGGGAATTCGTGGCAACAGTTTTGAGCTGTAGTCTGTTCGTAGTGCATTCTTAGGCATCGTAACTGAATCGTAATCGATTCGTAGGCATTCGTATGTATTCTTAACTGTTGTATACGCATTCGCATACGAACTGTCAAGAATAGTCACGAATTCAATTTTAATCTTCCACCCTCAGCTCCTCCATCAGTCTGTTGTATACAGTGACCATGTTCTAGCGTCAGGAAATTAACCATTCGTAGCGATTCGTGGGATTCGTGGTCTGTGTGGAATGGAGGCATAACGTGGATGCTCAGGACAGGACACCCAATATGAATGTGTTACGATTTTGTTACGATTTTGTTACGATTCTGTTACGATTCTGTTACGATCCTGTTACGATCCTGTTACGATCCTGGGACAGGATACCTAACGTCTATGTACGAAAAATCCCATAAAAACCCCAACTAATTTGACGCCCAAATCTGCATCGCACTTAAAAGCCACATTTTTCACTGTAAGTACGTGCATATTAGCCACACGTCTATTTCAATAGGTTATCCAAAACGTCAAGAGAAAATAACATGTCAATGAACAATAGCCACCACAAACACGTGTAACGAGGTTTAGAGCAGTTTTACTAGAGAAACAAAAGCACACGCACTTGTCAAATATGAAGAGGTATTTTACTATGGTAGTCGCTAGATTGGATATGGTTCACGGAGTGTGAAACAGCCCCACACGGTGCTTTTCAATATTTGGTATGACAAGTCACGTGTAGCACACGCGCACCTTGATGCACGTGCAGAATTGTTCAACCTAAACTGACTGTTCGTATGACACGTAGGCGATCCTCTTTATAACAGGGAAATGCTGTTTTGTTTAGAGGTTTTGTGGTCTGAAACATAATCAGTCTATCTTAAGTCATTACATCAATGATTGGTAAATGAATACGGACAACAGATAGATACAGATACAGTCTGATAGATCTTCGTCTATTTTCTTTCTCAGATTCTAAATCTGTACTTAAATAATGTTCATAATAGATATAATAATAATAATATGCATCTAGTATAATATAGTTTAAATACAAGTACCGTAGTGTCTATGAAACACAACGCATAATATTATGTGATGGTTAACATATTAGACACGTGTTAAGTAGGCATGCGTTTCGAGGATGATAATAGAATGATATTTCATAATAGTTAATACAAAATAATATGCATAAATATCTGAAGTAATCATAATCACAAAAGAAAAACCACCAGGATATAATTATACCTATCAGGTTTCATAATAATTAATAAAATACAGTATATCTAAAATCAGACTTAATAATTAATTACTATAGAACAACATAGTACGCATAAACATTATAGTTGTATAACATTACATATACATTAACACCAGATTTAGAAATAATTATTATAACACCGTATTCATATAAACATCAGATTTCATAACAATAATAACAATAATATATGTATAATAATACCGTATGCATATAAACATATAAACATATAAACATATAAACATCAGATTTCATAACAATAATATATGTATAATAATAAGCATAGGACTTTAAAATAATTACAACACACATATTTAGTAGGACACGAGTAGGCAGTAATTGCAGTGATTAATTATTACAATCACTCCAGTGACTGTCCGTTCTGTCTCTGTCATACCTACATGATGTCACGTACCGCCACCGCATACTAATTAATAGGGGCCAAGTAGTTAACCCTGCCGTACCCCATCCTTGCATGTAGCTGCGCTTGTATTTATGCACGAATTTTGAATAATGCTATAAA
The DNA here is from genome assembly GCA_034780755.1 of Lepetodrilus elevatus. Classification (NCBI taxonomy): domain Eukaryota; kingdom Metazoa; phylum Mollusca; class Gastropoda; order Lepetellida; family Lepetodrilidae; genus Lepetodrilus; species Lepetodrilus elevatus. The sequence goes on along the minus strand of JAVCKZ010056080.1, from coordinate 13,133 downwards.
TCCTACGATGAAAACACCCACACTGCGCATTGTGTGATATAGCATTTATAAAATACGAGTTCGTAGCTGTTAGTGAAATGTAAACTATAATATTAGCCATGCATTTTTTTTAAGCGTATACGGTAGTTTATCTATGACATAATGTGCATGTTTTTAGTGTTAATGGTATGATATTGCATAATTGTGTGCATGTGGAGAGATTTAAGGTAATGTTACGGGACATAAAACACGTTTATGTAAACATTTATCTTGTGCATATCTGCCAACATGCATTGTTTACTGTTTTATATCTTGTCATTTGTCATGTTATTCCACTGCAAAAGTTGATTTGATTAATCAAAAAGGTTTTCCTTTTTTTGTATTTATTTCTTTACATGGTTGATATGAAAGCGTTTTTGTTTTTTTCTTTTTTTTTCTTTTTTTTAAATTTGTTCATTATACGAATGCATATATTTGGTAACGTGGGAAGGAATACTTAGGAGTACATGAATGTATGTTATAATCTTACTTTTCCTCCATAATTTGAACCACTTTGAACCACTTTGAACCACTTTGAACCACTCATTTTACCGACCTCCTCAGAAGCTCATTGGATGTATGTACAAATCCACAATATATTACTCTTATAGTTGTACTACATTCTTTGTTTCGTTTTATGGAAAGGTTTGATGATATGAGCGCATGTGTGATGGAAGTCGATACAGTTTTACTTGTATGCTTAACTTCTTCTTTTATATATGCTCAGTAACATAAAAAAGGCCGGCAGATATTATGTGGGGGAAAGCTTTCTACCAAATTTGGACCCCAGCTTGATGGTACTGGTGCCATTCTTCTTTAACCCTCTCCCTGCTGAAGGCGAGTTAACTTGCCCGATCACATGCAGCTATATAGAACACTTTGATTTCATTCAGCAGGGAGAAGGTTAATATGTGTCTGCAAGTTCTTGAAGAGTACCTGGATCCTGTAAATGTTTGGACATTCTTCGTTGTTAAAAGTATATTATCCAAAAAGGTCCCAGGCACTTACTTAATTTTATTGAGTATATACTTAGAAGCATACTTTGGATTTTTTTTGGTATCGTACGATGGATATAGGTAGATATTGAGGATAACCTGCATTGTTTGCGTGTTCACTTCCTGCTTCATTCACGTGATTGAAATGCGCGTCGATTTTCCAGGTTTGTGTACATATATATTGCACCCGAATATTCAACTAACAATTGCTGTTCAATATCCAAGCAATCTCAATTTTAGTGATGTCTCTAGACTCTCTGCCCAACTCCTAATATTTGTTTTCTGCTTCGTCACAGGCGCATATATGCACTGGTTTACTCGGAGTCATAGGGTACGAGGTTATATTAAAACAGCATTTCAGTTACACAACCATACCACAGCGTTCTCACACCCACTTAGCCAGACCATTCAATCTGGACAGAAAAAAAAAGACCACCAAAATACGCATAGAACTCTAGCCTTAATTCCGATACTCTCTTGCCTCCGTAATTTGAACCACCCCTCGTTTTCTAGCCCTCTACAGAAGCACGTGGGACTTGTGTACAAATCAACTATATTACTCCTTCCTTTTTTGTGTGTGTTGTTGTGTGAAAAGATTCCATTACAATAGGACCACAGGTGTGAGCAAGAAGCCTCCGTATTCTTCCTATAGTGACGTCACGACGCTGGTATTGTACCGGAAGGCCACGTGCATGGGCTCTCTTGATTCTCACTCGCCCACAAACAGAATAGAGCCAAAGAAAAGAAAAAACACCAATATATATTTGTTTGCTTTGATGTATATTGGTAGCCAATGGAAGTGAGCGGACACATGGGAGAACGTACCGTGTAGCCCTACTCCTCTACATTGTGACATTTGTCACTAGGTTCGATGGGCAGCTATTATTTCGGGTGGATTCGGAGAGAAAGACCAACTCGATGTTAGGTTTCATTAAGATTTGTAATAGTAAATACTGAGAAGGAGGAGTTTGCAATATCCTGAGTTTTAATAATTATGAATGTGTCGAAATGTAGGATATATTGATGACTTGCAGATTTTACGAAAGTCAGATTGTATGTCATCCATTTGGAATGTTTATTTCACAATCGCTATGATTGTTATATTTTAAAATTGTTTATTATTATTAGTAGTAGTAGTAGTAGTATTATTAGTAGTTCAAAGCATAAACTTTAAGTAGTCATAGTCGTAGTAGTCGTCGTCGTCTTAGTGGTAGTAACAGTAGTAGTAGTAGTAGTAGTAGTAGTAGTAGTAGTGTGATAAATTAATATATATTATGAGTATGCTTAGCATTGTTATTATTATTATTATTATTATTTCAAAACCATGCACTATTCCAGCATTTGATGTTTTATTTTAAATAGCCCATGCTATATGTGTTTGAAAGTCGTACACCAATTAATAATTAATTACCGGTATGAAGACAAATCTTTCTGACAGCCGAATGGGTTTAGCAAAGGATTTTAAAAAGGTCAAACAGGTACCTTGCAATATATAATTGTAGGGCCTACTTCATTCCTAACCTTGTTAAATATTTCTCACGAAAAGGGGCAGGCTAAGGTATTTCTTTGAGAAGAGATCCAATGTAATGGATCAAACGTACTTCCCGCCCTTTTTGCCAGAGTCGGTTCATTTCCTGCCGTCGTTATCCGGGCTCCGTCATTCGGAACTTCATTCTTGACTTCTGGTACAACGAAGACGTATTTCACTACTTTGACACATTGTCACAATCCCTCACTTTCGTCTTGACACGCGTGAGAAATCGGTGACGTCATGTCGTAAACAGGGGAGATCACTCTAACTTCCATTAATGTTACGTAGTGTACATGTTCGGGGCTTCTGTTGCAAGCAGTGTGGTCTGGTATGAGATTATCGTCTGTAAGACATTGCAATATATCTGGACATGTCGCCTCATATATTTTAAGACACGATCTGGCTTAATGCGCATAAGTATGGCTGACATAAAACTATTAGTACAGAATTATTATTGTGCCGTTTATTTTACCTTGAAATTGCATTAGTAAATGTTCGCAAAGGCTGTGCATTCTTATTAGGGTATTCTTGAAGTTTGTGCTCTACTTAATCCTTATTAATTTTACCATCATAAATCATAAATAGTAATTTTATAATGAGAAGACTTGTTTAATGTATATAATATATACTAATATATTTAATATATAATAAGGTCAGTTATATCCCCAGATAAATAACTTATCTTATCTTCTGATTATTCTATATTTGTCATTGTCTTCTGTATCTAATCGTAGCACATATATCAAAATATGAAACAAATATACATGATCCTACTCAATGAATGTGTTTCCTTCTTAATTCTGTATATATCAATGTCTTCTTATGACACATGACTAGAATGATAGTAAAGGCAAGACCTATGCCTACTTATAGAATACGAGTGTCAATACAGGTACAGGTATACACAACTGTTTAAAACTGTGGTAATCCTCTGCGGAATAGACACAAATCCATAGATCTTTTATTTCATTTTTATCATGATTTCTTTGATATGTTCTGTTGTTGGCTTAACAATGCACCCCAAAATGGGTTGTACATTTCTCATGCTCGTGGTCTATAAATCTCAGTAGATATCCGCCCACCTGCTCCCAGTGTCGTTTTCAATCATTCGTCAGATCAAAGACCGGCGCTGACACCTGCTCAAATATTGATATATTGATATATACATCATTATATTTCATTGATATTGCATGACAATGAATTTGGAATTAAAAAATACATGTGATCGGGCAATTGATGCGCCCTATATAATATGACAGCATCAATATATTGCAATTAATATGAGTAAATACACTGACTTGTCAATCAATGTCGGTGTCTATTTCATGTCTGTACATTTGTTGACGTTGCTTGACAATGTTTCTCAGTAGTTCATGAACCTACCCCGTCAGCTGTTCATGTATGTATGTCTATATCTAGCCATATACAATTGTCACTGCTCTTATCTGAATTTGTCCGCACACTAGCTCGTCGCAAATTGGTGAAAGATTCCCGCAGCGACGTTAAACTCCATATTCACCCTCTTACACCGCACACTAGCATGAATTCACCATGGCAATTTAATTCTTAATTTTTAATCGGAATTTTGAACCGCTTTCAAGATTATTTCACTTACATCACGACTTGACAGTTTATGGCAGTGTAGGAAACCCGCAACATCCGTTTTGCTGAATGTTGCAGTAAACCCGCCATCTCCCCAAAGGAAAGGTAAAATTCCGAGCTGCGCTGACTGGAGTTAGATCACTAGACATGATGTAAACGTGCGAGCACCGGTAGGTACTAGCTAACCAAGAATGACATGTACATATGTAGTTACCAGTTACATGCTTGTATATGGATCGTAGCATACTACCAATGGCGTGGTCATCTTCACGGCAATAGCAAGCATGATATTAACAAATATTCCAATATCCGTTCGTCAGTCGTTCCGTATATATACTAGTAATTAACAGACAGACAAACAGACATTTTATTTAACGTTAACGCAAAGCTATGGAATCCAGGTTAAGCTGTGGAATCAAAGTCTGTACAACTGGCCATCACCCATGACCCTTGCCTGTTATTGTAATATATTTATTGCAGGTTGTCTTCCCACTAAAAACATATATCACTGAAACAGAAGAAATTCCAAAGCACATACAACAATGCACTGTCGTACGTTTAAAATTCACGAAAGGTTGGCACCGGTAACTAATCTAGGCGTAACTTGAGATTTACGCCATTTCCTGCGTATAAGTAAATCCTTGGCGCACGCCCTGATTTATGCTCAGCCTATAGTAGGACCCTTTTATGCATGCCCGCATCCTAGTATTCCTTATTGGTTCAATATATAGTATATATATTTTTTAGAACTTAAAACAAATCATTAAATAAATATCGTTATTAATATTAAAATTACCTTTTTCATTGACTCGGTCGTGAATATACTAATTCAGTATGTAGTGCGGGGATATTAACATAAATATAAATAACGTTAATGAAACACGGAAGTCGCCATAATGTCCTAACCCGAGTTGACCCCCATCTGTGTTTCCAAAGACTTGTAGCTGGGCAGCTACAACAGATCTTGACGGACAGGTGAATTACGGACTAAGACGGACATTAATTAAAACACAGGTAAAGGAGAGAACGCGAGGGGTTACGACCACTAGACAGGTGCGAGTTACGACTAGGTGTGAGTGTCAGTCACTCATGAATTCGTCCCTCGTATATTTCGTATTGGAGCACGTGTACGTCAATCAACGGTTCAGAGACCTTTGAAATAAATGACGGGGAGCAACAATACAGACATTGATGATGTAAGCGTTATAATTATATTATGATTTTACCATGATTTTAATGTTTTATTGACTCGAATTCAACAAGATTTCAGTATTAATTTATTTCCTCTAAAACCGCCCACGGTGGTATACGAGGTACAATTAACATTTATAAATTAATTCTTTGAGCATTTTTGCAAATATGCCCCATTAATTCAATTGTATCTCATGTTCTAAACCTGTTGTCGTAGATCTATAAATTACATTATATAATATTAAATAAATGGAATATGTGTCTACACTTGTAACAAAGCATAGCTGCAACGAGCATTACAGCGTATCTATAAACTAATAAACATCAATGGAACACATTACGTAATACAATGAAGACCTCTTCTTCTAATGGCCATTACAAATGAATACGTCGACACGTATTAATCTATTTTCTCACGTAGGTGGTTGGTTATGCCTGCTCCCGCACACACGTTCTAGTGTAGTATAGTCCACCAAGACTTATAGCATCCTCAGGGTATAAATCCAAACACCCACCAGTCTACATATTATTATTTATGACTTTTGTCCGAAACAGTGGCATACAGATTATTATTTATTACTTTTGTTCGAAACAGTGGCTGTACATCGTTGATTGTCTCCCTTTAATATGACAAAAGCTTCATTTTTCTGCCATTAGGTATCAGTGTATCTTGTCTAAAAGTTTCTATTTCAGAAGGTTTTCTTGACTGCTGATGAAAGGACAAGGAACTAAGATAGTGCGTATGAAATATATACAACGATTTATATTATGAGAGCGAGCACCTGTTTAAAGTGATTCATAGTCCTTATGAACATTAGTGTACATTATCATAGACATTTGTAGGGATAAATCTATCGTGTTCTTTTAAAACATTATTTATTTATTTTTGTTTTCAGGATTCATAAACAGCCAACTTAATGGTAATAATTGTGATTATAAATTCTGTATCAAATTTGTAAATAAAAATACAGAACAATGATATGATGAAATTGACAAAGGTTTATAGGACATACTAGTAAATTTGCTTTGAAGTTTTAATTTGAAAGAAACAACAGAGCACTACCTTTCTGCGCGATAAAAGTTATGTGTTCTTGTTTGTATTATTATTAGTAGTAGTAGTAGTAGTAGTAGTAGTAGTAGTAGTAGTAGTAGTAGTAGTAGTAGTAGTATCATCATAGTTTCTACTTTCTAATGAAGCATAGAGGAGAGGGGGGAGGATGCATACTGGTTAGGAAACGTATACTCCCTAGGGAGTTGGTACGGTATAATGCTTGCACAACGATCCACACTTAATCAGCTGTTGACGGGGAAAATACTAGTGTAGCGCTATATAAGCAAACTCCTTGTACACGGAAACTAGCGATATACATACACAATATTATTATATTACAAATGCACCAAATGCGCTAAACACACTACATGCGTATACATATTTCTACGCATAATTCGAACAGATGGTCCGACTGTAGAAACAGCAGTGTAACATTACGGTCAAAGATAAGTACATTGTTCAAAGATATACAGTTTCAGTCTCTAATTATTCACTGTCAATGCGCTGAAACAATATTCAACGAAACAACACTGCCGCATAAAAAATTGGTGTCATCGCTTATAATTTTGTCTGTCTCCGGAACAATGCATTTTACCTACAGACGAAGACCAGCGTAGGTAGAATTACGCGTCGTTATCTCCGTGCCATCGGTCAAATCTCAAAATCTCCATCAATCTCCATCTTGCTAAACACTAACATGTCGGACATGGTGTTTTCCGGATATTCTCTCGACAATGTAACATTGGTTAAAGATTGTTTCGACATGCGGTGCATCGTCAGTGCGTCTACCTATTGTTGAAATGCTATCATCTTTTGCTATCTAGTTACAGCTTTCACTGAGCGACCTATTGATCACGTGTTATTATCTGTGGCTAGCGTCCAACGTCAAACTATGCATCATTTCCGTCATAATGAACATAGAGGTGACGACATGGCCGCCATATTGGATTTAAGCGGACATTGTTTTTTCTTCGTATTAGATATTGATGGATAGTCCGATTATTTCTGTTTTGGTATAGCGAAGTTTGTTCTTTCATTAAAATGCATGTCAGGTATTTCCCCTGTATTTAAATGAATCCGTCTTTTGGGATAGTTTGTGAAAGTTAATCTGCATGTGGTTCATGTAAATTGTCAGAAAATCAAATATCGTAATTCGTAATTATTTAGTGGTTTATCAAAAACCACTGATATCGTAATTACAACAAACATCGTGCCTGCTGTTGCTTTTGAAGTAGTATGTGTGTGTGTGTGTGTGTGTGTGTGTGTGTGTGTGTGTGTGTGTGTGTGTGTGAGAGAGAGAGAGAGAAAATAGAAAGAGAGAAAGAAAGAAAGATAGAGAAAATGAGATAGTGAGATATACAAATGAGAGAAAGAGAGAGAGAGAGAGAGAGAGAGAGAGAGAGAGAGAGAGAAAGAGAAAGAGAGAGAGAGGGGACGGGAAAGAGAAGATCCAGAGGCGAAAAGAAACACACAGGAACATACAACCACTTTTATTCTCAATGTGTGTGTGCGCGCGTGCGTGTGTGTGAAAGAGAAACAGTGTGAGGTAGTAACGGTGGAGAATGAAAGAAAGAACGAAAGAGGAAGAACGGACAAATAACTAAATAACACGAAATGGTATTTTTAAGCTATACTATCGTGGCCAAAGTAGTAGAGTTATACAATAGTTGTTAGTGGAACTGAGGTCTTCTAAATGTATTGAAGAACATCGTGTTGCATTAGGAAATATTCACTAAAGTGACATCTCATTGCCAGGGTGTTCACATATTGAATATAAACATCAGTTTTCTCAGACTATTCACTGTGGAATACGTCCTCTGCAAGGCTAATATCAATGTTTTAGTAGTCCATGCACTGCATGATAATTAGTATACGTAGAAATAATGCCTTCATTCGAATAAGCCACGTTAAAGGGATGTATAGAAAACAGTATTTCTGGCAATTGTGCAAAATGGTATTATTTGTACATCTATTTTAACACCAATTGCTGTAGTGCAAGGAACCAAAAGTCTGTAGACAATAGCATCAATAAACCCGCAGACAATAGCAGCTGATTTAGTCAGAACCAAGTAACGACAATGCCGCCATATTGCCGTCCACTTTCCGGCCGGAACGTCCCATGGAGACCTCTGTCGGAAAGTAGCGCATATGTTCCTCCAGATCCCCGGCAAGTGCTCCCAGGTGGCGCTGCCCTACGTCTGCATTCGCACGTTATCTCCTTTGCTCTGCGTGCCGCCATGTTTTTCTCACACCTCCATGTCGTCTGCGTTTTCCCGCCATTACCACTCCAAGCAGACGACATCCCGTTGGGACGGATTCAACAATGTCTGAAATGGAAGAAACTGACAAAACTACCGTCGTCCCGCTTGCCAAAACGATGATTTCACGCCTTCTTAGATTGAAAACAATTATTTCCATGCTGTTAATTAGCATACGCTGACAGTAAGGCTTTGTAGAGACTCGTAAAGACAAAGACACAACTTTCAGCCATATGCAAATGGTATTCGCTGCGGACCTTTCCTCGCTAATGCTGAAATCATTATTTTGACAAATTATTTTGTAATTACTCGATATTTTCCTTTTAAGAGGTGCTAATCCATTGTTACTGTTTTAATTTTAGTTTCCATTTTATCACGTGACCCTCATGAGAGCGCGACCAGCCTAACCGCATTGTAATATTTCTTCTGAGTAATGATAACTGATAATACACAGGAGATTGAGCGGGGGTTATGTTTTGAAACTTACTCTCGTATGATTATGTGAACTCTCGCGTTAATCAGCGAGATCAAGGGTGAAAATAACCGTTTTTAAAGTTGAAAGGGAAATGGTTTCATTTATCATACTTAACTTAATGATACCATGTTCAACATCAATTTGGTGAGGATGATTTGATGAGGGTGAAAATTAATATTAAATACTGGTATACTAAACACTCTAATATGGATTAGGCCCGTATGATGATATTTTAAAAATATATTAGGACCCCTACTCTTTCGTTAATAAATAAAACTCTAGACGTTATATATTCCATACTTCCACCCTCTTCCATAAGATATACAATCCTAATTATAAATACAAACATATACTATCAATTATTCTGTGTTTAAATGACAAAGTGTTTTATTGTGAAATTCATATCTCTCTTTAATATTGCCAATGGTATCTTTTTTGGTCAATATTATATTTCTTTAAATATTTAAATTCTAAATTGGTTAGTATTTACGAACAGTTCAAATCAGAACATGTTCATTATGTGTTCCCGTATTATCTTTTTTTTTGTGTCGCTTCTATCCTTTCCGCTATGAGCTATTCCTACATGCACGCCCATTTCTCATCAAACATGCCAGCACTACATGCTCCTTGTCGTCCTCTCTATACAGCAAAACGTATTTCGTCATACAATAAAATAAAAGTTGCACTTATACTTCGTTGACTTTCAAGTTCTGATCTCCCGGATCCCATTCATAGACGATCCAATCTTGGCAATAACTTTTAATTAAGCTCTTTGGCCAGCATACGACGTCACTTAACATGTTTACATTAGAAATAATTTGCAGCTTAACACCCTCAGCCTTCATTCATACTAATGTAAGCCCCTTGGGAGCTTCCAACGCGGAGACAATCTACTGAGTTTGCCCAAGGAACGTAAAAAGAATAAACCCCCTCAGTACTCCGCACACCTTTCGACTTTTCAGCTATCGCCGACACTCGTTAAGCACTGTGTTCGACCACCGTGCCTTCGACAATGGAGTCACGTGACGGCGTAGGGTTTATTCTAAAGGGGAATAATCGTGATATATCGATCCGGAGTAAACAATGGCGTCTGTATCCTCTTCTACCTGAAGAATCTTGATTTATTCAGGAGAGAGTCCGGAAATTCAATTTACTTGAATAAAAGTGCTTTCTTTCCTGATAAGATTGCTTTGTAAAATACCACAATGTCGCCCTATCAGGAATTGTCAATCGTACGCTATACTGGGGGGTTTGGCGGAAGCTCCCATTAATGTTAAAAAGACAAGATTGAAAATATCAAAGAATATTCACCTGAAAAATCAATCTTGTTCATTGGGCGCTTTGCTAAGCTAATGTGCGCTTTGTAGCAGCTCCCCTGGTTTACGGTGAAGCGTATAGCACCACGCTTACGGCGATTTTCGCATCGATCGCACCGTTGCATGTTAAAAGGAGCCCTTTCACCTGTAACCAACTATCATTTCTCGAGGTATTTCAGTCTTTGTGACGTTAAACAAGATGTATTTGTTTAAGCAAAGAGGCTCGGCAACATGGTTTGTCTATTACCAAACTTTCAACTTCTATTTGGGTTGTTGAACTACTCGATACTTTTATTTTTTTTAATATTGCTTCGCTGATAATTATATTGTCGAGGCTCCGCGAAATCGCTGTATGGGCGTTTCACCTCTCTTCACCGTCTTACCTACCCTCGTCCTCTTGCGATGGTCATTGATTTCCAACATCAGATTGGTTTTACACGTTTATTACATCGACTTGTAACACTTCGGTCTAGTTGTAGATTTTATCATTACCAGTGAACCATATTGATAAAGACGTCCTTATTAATGTATTAGCGCTCTTCTCGCTGGATTGAGCATAAGTGCTGTTGACTACTAGGGCAACTACAGTTGGCTGTTGTAAGAAGAAGGCTATTTGTTAAATATGTAATGCATTTTTCAGGTTGTAATTAATTTGTAAACCTAAATATAATAACAATACTGTTACACTTTGTAAAACTGTATTAAATTTGGTTGAACATTATGAATTGTAGCAATCACTCAAGTAGAGATAGTTTAGACATAATGTATTTTGCACGAGGTGTATGACAAGTCAGATAGCAAAATTACAAATATAAACGTATTAAAATAAAAATATTGTACAGAAAATTAGAATGTCCATTATTGTTATAGACAATTAAATGAAAAGTAAACTATACAGTGTACCGGGATATGTTCAAAGAAGTATATTAGAATATAACATTTCTTGAAAAAGCACGAAAATACCGCATCGCCAAGGTTTCACGGTATACTCGTTGCACGGTTAAAGTGGGTGTTAACATTGGTGTTAAAATGTTCCTTTTTAATTAAATAAGGTATATTGAAATGTTCACATCTACAGATTCTCCTTTGGAAAATCTACAGAACTTCTACACTATATGACTTTAAAATTTAGAGCTATTTCTAGGCTAGACTAATTCTTTTGGAAACTTCAATATGTGATTTTACAATTTAGAGGGATTTCTTGGCTAGACTAATTCCTTTGGAAAATATACAGAACCCTTACAATATATTACTTTACAATTTAGAGCTATTTCGAGGCTAGGCTCATTCCCTTGGGAATGGCATCACCGTTAATACAACCCAAACTAATTATTCATACGAACTGGTCTAATTATCATAGCCATCACCATCACAATTAATTATCCCCTCTCAGTAATAAGTATTCCCTCCCCCACCCCGACCCACCAGTCTACGATTCTCACCCCCTATGACCCTCTTAGCCTTCTAATGGTGTTCACAGCTTAGAATGACACCAACAAAACTGGTAGTATCAATTCCATGTAATTAGGGGGTTAGCCAGGGATTCGCGGTGCGGTCTTGAAAGTGCCGTCTTTCCATTAACTGGAGCGAGACATAGGGCGGTGTTGCCATCATGTAGGCTTCTCTTCCAGACATCCAAACATTCTGTGTCGATTTTCGCTTAATTAAAATCCATGTATTTGATAAAGAAATCAATAAGCAGATAGACCTTGCTATAACCGTGTTCACCAAAGCCGTTGCACGGTTCCTTTGCCCGTTCTTAGTAGCGCCGGGCACTTAGTCAAATTAAATATCGAGGTGACAGCGCCGGGTCTCTATCGTCAATTCAACCGCTTTCGGGCCGGACATGGTATCTCTTTTGCTCGAAAATGCCGATAGCAAAGCAAACACGTGTCGACGTATAGTCTATTAAATGCCAAAAATGTCAACAGCCCGTCAAATTGCCTGGCTAACACGCACAGGAAATGAAAATTGTCATCTCGGAAACTCGGAGCCCAAAAGGTCTTCGCCGGGGTTGGCTTTTCCCTCGGCGCTTCTTCGGGCAGTCTGGGGAAAGTCAGAGGTCCTAATAACTTGGTCTTGTCGAGATATCAAGCAGGAGTTTGCAGAGCCGACTCCTACATCCCAATTGTGAAGAATACACCGCTTCCACGTGCCGACTTGGGGCGATCCCTTTCAGCTTATGCTTGCCCAGCCGAGATTTCATTTCAGATGAGACCCCGAAACCACGAACGATCCCTTTCAAGGGAACCGCCTAAATTTCCGGCTCCGCAATGAATAGGAAGAGTAAGGAAACGACAAATTTTTCCGCTTTTTCTCTGTTAAACATTGATGAAATTAATTTCTTTCATCAACTTTTTATCAATTGAATGAATCATCGAAATCGGACCTCAATGAAAACCTCCCTTTGACAGGTCTGGCTTTCCTTTAAGTGACTTTTGGTCATGTAAACAATTCTTGAATTTCCGTTCCCTGTCTTTGCACATATTCTAAGGCACGTGGCGGTTATCTCGCAGATTCCATCTCGTTAGCATTGGATCATAGGCGACTTCTGTTAGCATCCATACGCTGCCCCGTACACACGAAGTGTAAGATGTGAAAACGTTATACACCCAAATGGTGTGTGTGTGTGTGTGTGTGTGTGTCTGTGTGTGTGTGTGTGTGTGTGTGTGTGTGTGTGTGTGTGTGTGTGTGTG